>JAJIYU010021268.1:0-10099 GCA_030144865.1 Tinospora cordifolia | reverse complement strand
ATATATATATATATATAAAGGAAATTATTTAAACATAAGAAGATTTTCAAATGAAAATGAATGTGAATAGAAGGAACTTGGAAATAAATTAATAAATTTTCTTGATTTAATTTCAGATCAAGGATAGTGAAGATGACGCGGAGGCGCGAGCGACTCTAGAAAAATTAGTGTGGTTGTTTTTATTTTTGCACTTAGTATCCTGCTAGGAAAGTAGGAAATGATTGGAATGATTGCCATGATATCACGACGTCCGGTTATGTGCATAAGATTGCTTGAATGATTATATAATTTTAATTGCTTAGGTTAGTGCATGTCATGTTGTAATGGATTAAAAACCTTGTCCATGAAATTAAAGAAGATTAAATTACGACAAAAGAACCATGTACCGACGCAATGACCGGCCTTAGGGTGTCATCGTGGGTGTCCTCAACAAGACTGGTTGCGGGCTAAGTGTCACTTCGGACCTTACGCCCCGCCAGGGTCCCGAAAGGTAACCGGCCTTCGGGCGGTACCTCCGGATTCGCTCCCGGACCACGAAGGGGTCACCGAGGCCGCAAACCTTTCGGTCTTAACTACGAGAAAAACAAATAAGTGTTTGAAACACGCTAATGTAATGAAAATGTTTGCATGTTTGGTATTTTGGTCTAAATAATGCTAGTGATGTGCAGTATGATCCACTGGGCTCTTAAGCTCAACCCCTTTCTTTTTCAGGTGATTTTTAAGATAGCACGAGTCGAGGACATCTTAGAGGACTCGGTTATTTTGAAACCTCGCCGAGGAGGTTGTTAGTGTTGCTACGCATTTTATTTTTGCATTTAACTGAACTGAGCATGTGTCTTTTTCCTTTCCTTTGTTCTAAACATTTTACATGTGACTAAATGTTTTGGGATTATGTTGGAGATTTTAAAGTTGCTTAACTATTGAATCCGATGTTTTATTGCATTTGAAATTTTATGGATTTAATTTATTTACTTAGAAATTTGTTTTAAAAAAAAATTCGTGACTATTTATAATGATTTTATTATTACCAGAAAGAAAGAAATAGAATTTCTGAGAATCGATTCCAGTAGCGCTCCGGCTCTCGGCGGACGATGCGGTGGCGGCTTCCCAGTCAAGCGGGCACGCCTTCTGAGCTAGCGCAGCCCGAAGGGACCCGCAGGAGGGCCGGGGTGTTACAAGGTTGTCCCATCAGCTCATACAATTGATTGGGATTGAAGAACACACTTATTTTTCTATGCGAAAACTAGGAGGTGGTAATTGAGGGCAAAGGAAAGTACTAGAGTACAAAGGTAGTACAAGGAGTAGTACAAGAACTAGATGAAGGTTAAACCTTTCAACCAAAAATTGAAACCCTAGGTCTAAGAAAGAAACTCGAGGTAGAGACTTGGGTGTTGACAAGAGAGGTACAGTGGATCATAAATAAAACATTTAAGACATAGATTAAATACTAAAAACATGTGAAAAAAGAATACTTGATTGGTCAGGACACAAAATCGGGAGGATCCTGTATCTTTGGTTTATATGTGGTATGGGACACAGAAATTTGAGGGTATGGAGGAATCCTGGACTCAGAGAATGATAGGCCATGTTTGGTGAATGATCAGTAACTTTAGAAGAACTTATTTCCATATGCTTGTTTGATATGGGACAGTCAAGTATAGTAGGGCTTGGAAAACCTTAGTTGTCGAGACATTTGCAAAATTGGCTGAGTGTAGTGAGATCTCTGAGTGGAAGTCTATATCGATGGGCAAGGGTGGTATATGGGAAGCTCAAACTTGGAGGCAAAGATGGAAACTTAGAATTTTGTCATGCTAGCGTGAACTTGCATGACTAAATGATTGAAAGATTGATTAAATGCATGTTTTACTCGTTTAAATCCATGTAAATATATATATCATGTACATATTAAATTATGAGACCAAAAATCATGTCACAACAATATTAGAAGGCCTTGAAACCCTTAGATAGAACTTGGAAACATGAATCAATAATTCACTATTTGGAATCTAGAGACATGAATTTAGCATCATGATAGCACAAATGAAATGAAAACGTGAGTAAACAAATACTAAAAAAACTCCCGACTTAAAGATAATGGTTGGATCCAAGAGATATGCTACCAGAGCTACCATGTCTGACGAGACAAAACTAAGAAGACAAGAGGCACAAACTGGTATTGTTGAGACACAAATTGAGAATATGATGTTGGAAGTCACCAGGAGGGTCATGGAGCAGATTATGAGAGCATTACCTCATATGAAACCAGAAGCAGTGCCATAGCGTAGGTACAAGAACAGATTCCAGTGCAGCAGCCAATGTCAGTACTTGAGGTCACAGCTCATCAGAGGGCACAAGAAGACAGGGAAAAGAAAGTACATAGAAACATGTTGATGGAGTTGCAGAAACTCTACCCATCTCAATTTGATGGCACGTCTGACTGCATGACTACAGACCATTAGTACCAAGAGTTGGATGAACACCTGGACGTATTAGGGATAAAGGGTCCCTATAAAGTGGGGTTGGCTACCCATTAGTACAAGGGACCAGCTAGAAGTTGGTGGAGGATGCTAAAGGCGGATTCAAACACTAATGTCAGGCAGATGGATTGGGAGGAGCTCAAAGAAGTGTTTTATGAGAAGTTCTTCCCAGAGGTTACGTTGGGGAAGATGCGGTCCGATTTTGTTAGGTTGAACTAGAAAGACATGACGGTAGCCGAATATGAGATCAGATTTACTAAATTGGCCAAATTTTCACCTGAGCTAATCAGGGAGGAGAAAACAAGGGCCAAATAATTTGCAGAAGGTCTCAAGATCGAGATCCAAAAGGTGATAATGCCAATGGGCCTAAAGATGTACAGAGATGTCGTGGAAAGGGCATTAATATTGGAGCAGGAATGCAATCTTGAACAAAAATTGAGGAATAGAAATAAGAGGCCAAGTAATGACAAAGATTACCAAGGAACTAGAAGAAAAAGAATACCAGTCAGAATAGGGGAAACAAATAGCCTCAAACTCAAAATCAAACCAAACAAGCCATGGAAGAACAGTTCGAGCAAGCTAGACGTCAGGGACTGTGCTTCCACTATAACTAGTCAGTACATATAGCGAAGTTCTGTCCTAATAAAACCCAAATTCAATAATAACAAGAGCCATAGAACAATCAAGGAGGACAAAATGGATGTCCTCAACAGCAACAATCCCAGTAGAACAACAACTAGGGACAAAACCAAAACCAAGGTCATGGGCAGAACTAGGCTAGAGTGTTCGTTGTTGCTGTTGTTTAAGAACAACTCTCTATAGTAGAAGGTACATTTCTGTTGTTTAATGTTACTATAAAACTATTGTTTAATTCGGGTGCTATGAAACCTTTATTTTTGAAAAACTGGCAGATAAGTTATAACTAGTGACAAAAATATTACCTGTGACCTTGAATGTATCCACACCTATAGGAATTACCATCACCTCAAAAAGAATGCACAGTTATGACCTAAGGTTTAGAGATAAAATAACCTCAGTTGACCTCTCTATACTTCCATTTTATGGAAATGACGTATTATTGGGGATGGATTGGTTAAACCAATATCAGGCACAAATAGATTGTCCTAAGAGACGAGTAACCATAACATTACCTTCGAGGGAAACCTATAGAATCAACGGTGATATGCAAAGATTACCTAGAACCTGACGATGGCCATGTTGAACTACTTGAGGCAAAAAGATGAGTTCAAGAAACTCTCTGAGGAGGACCCTGTGGAACAAAGAGGAATCCAAGATTAGAAGTGGTTAAGGAATATGAATATGTGTTCCCAGATGACTTACCCGGACTACCACTTGCTAGAGAAGTAGAGTTCAAGTTTGAACTTCACCCTAGAACCAACCCCATATCCATATCAGCCTACAGGATGGCACCAATAGAGTTGATCGAGTTAAAGACTAAATTAGATGAGTTCCGAGAGAAATGATTCATCAGGCCATGTGAATCACCATGGGGAGCTTCGGTGTTGTTTGTGAAGAAGAAAGATGGGTCAATGAGACTATATATTGACTATCAAAAAATGAACCAGGTGACAATGAAGAACAAGTATCACTTACTAAAGATAGATGACCTATTCGATCAATTGAGAGGAGCCACTCATTTCTCAAATATTGATCTTAGGTTAGGACATCACCAACTAAGATCCCAAGAGTCAAACATACACAAGACAGCCTTCAGAGCACGGTATGGACAATTTGAGTTCATTGTGATATCATTAGGCTTGACCAATGCCCCAACAACGTTCATGAATTTGATGAACTGAGTGTTTAAACAATACCTTGACCAATTCGTGGTGGTATTCATAGATGAAATCCTGATCTACTCTCAGTCAGAAGCTGAACACTTAGAACATTTGAGAATAGTGCTAGAGACCCTTAGAAGAAACCAGTTGTATGCAAAATTTAGTAGATGTGAATTCAGGATGAAGACGGTTAAGTTCATTTGTCATGTAGTATCAATAGAAGGCATCTTTATAGACCTTGAAAAGGTGAAAAACACACACATATATATATATATATACACAATGTTTTTATGCTCAACACATTAGATAAATATTACAGTGGTCATATCACTAGTAAGAGAAAGAACAGCGGAAAGGAAGTCACAATAAAAGAGGAGACAACAAAAGGACTCACTATTTAAAAGCATTGATGTCACTAGAATTTTAACAATCAAGTGAGAGACTTTCATATTTTACCAAAAAAAAACTACGGAAGATTTTCATTTCGAAAGTGTTAGATTTATATTTAACTAAAGAAAAATGTTGAGCTGTCTTCAAACTATCTAATTACTATGGTTCAATAGTTCATATAGAAATAAATTAGAGTATCGCCTTTGAAATATTAATTTTACATTGTTGATTTGAACAATGACATTCTTAAAAAATGAGGAAAAGTAATTTAGGGTGACGGTTATCATGTTTAAGAAATATAAAAATAACAGTAGAATTATACTAAATACCATTATTAAGAAGGAAAAAAATATTTATTGTAAAAGAAAATATGTACTATAAAAATGCACTAGGATAAATAAATAATCATACATATGTAAACAAAATATACTACTTAAATATTCAATCACATATATTAAAGTATCTTCAAGCTTTTTTTCCAAACTCTTATGTCTTTAAAGTTAATCTTGAAAAGCAAGGTCGTGCTGATAGCGTGTTATAAATCAAACTATAACAAATTGAAAAATACCAGAATTTCTTCAAGATAAGAAGAATAAAACTCAAGAACATTAAACAAAAAAGAGAATTGTTCTTTTTGTTGATGATTTCTATGAGACACAAGACCTCTTTATATAATTTTTTAAAATGGAGGTTTACATTAATCATAATGATAATAGTTAATAATCTCATTAATTTAGATGTTATAAGATTTAGACGTTACAAAATACTAAATATTAAGGGGTTATAAAGGCATTTAATATTTTAAAATTATTGTGCATAACAATTGCATATAATTTTTATTTAAATTACAAATAGCTTTAAGTATTACGTAAGTTTTGCCCAAAGATGGCATTTAGTCGAAAAAGTCAATTATGAGTCTATTGAAGTTTTGTCGATCTTTTTGTTTGAGTGGGGCTAAAATCACCCCAAGAGTGGCTCTTTTCGCCCCAAATTTTTATTTCAAAAATACCCTCGTATAAAATGACTTATCTACCTTTCGTTAATTACTCCACTTATCACTAAATAATCTCATTGAACACCTCACTATCTATTTAATCTCCGATGACCTATAAAATGAATTCCGATGAACTTTTGATGAAATTTCGACAAGCTATTGGCGACCAGATGGACAACTAGATATTTTTTGTATTTTTATTTAAAAATTATATTTTTAAAGGTTAAAATCGAATAGAGTCTCGGCCGCACAAGACTGAGACTCATATGGTGCGTCTTAGCCACCTCCTGTTGAGACTCATATAGTGAGTCTCGGCCACGTCCTGCTGAGACTCATTATATGAGTCTCTGCCACCTCCTGCTAAGACTCTTATAGTGAGTCTTGGCCACCTCCGACCGAGACTCTTATAGTAAGTCTCGGCCACCTCCGACCGAGACTTTTATAATGAGTTTTGGCTACCTCTGGTTGAGACTAAAAAAATTATAAAAATCTGTAAGTTTGGTAGAGTAAGTTTTACAATTTTTTAGTCTCGGCTAGAAGTAGCCGAGATTCATTATAAGAGTCTCGGTTGGAGGTGGCTGAGACTCATTATAAGAGTCTCGACAGGAGGTGGTCGAGACTCATATAGTGAGTCTCAGCAAGAGGTGGTCGAGACTCACTATATGAGTCTCAGCAGGAAGTGGCCGAGACTTACTATATGAGTCTCAGCAGGAGGTGCCCGAGACTCACTATATGAGTCTCAGTAGGAGGAGGCCGTGTAACACTCCATATTTGAATTTAACATGTAAATTAATTTAAATGACAGTATATGTGTATAAAATACACGTAGTTGTACAGACTAGTGTGTACGTATGTGTTAATTTTACACATGTATTAGAAGTACACATTGCGTGTATAAATTAATTTAAGTTAAATTAGTTATTAAAAAATTATTGAATTAAAAATAATAATAATAATTGGGGTGTAAACACACACACACACACACACACACACACACACATATATATAGGTATATATAATATAATGAAATGAGATGGTAGGTTCCAAAAAAAAAATTAAAATATACTATATAGGTATAAAAGCACTAATATACTATTAAGTGGGTGGAGAAGTTCAAAATGGAGAAATAATATAGATGAGAAATTATGATGGTGGGTTGCATTTATGAAGATTAGTGGGACGGTTGGTGTATTTGGATAGAATATGCTACATATGTTAAGTGGGCAATCAAGTGGAGCAAGCAAAATTAAATAATAGACAATATATACATATATATATATAGGCATATGACATATATAGGCATTGGAAGGTGAAATTACCATATGGGCATTTGAGTAGGTTAAATGGGAAGCATAGGCATGGTGATTATCATGGGTTAGGAGGGCAATTGAGTAAGTTCCTTTGATAAGTGTATATGTTTAATACATGGGGTGGTGGAGAATGAACATAATCCGTTGTCTTTATTCCTTGTTTTATTTCCCAATTACAAAATGGTGAACAGCAGAGAACGAGAATGAAAGATAAAAGAAAGGGAACAATCCATTTCTTCTCCAAATCTGATGTCCAGGTAAGTTAGTTTTCCAAATTCTAGTTGCAAAAACACTAATTAAGCTTTGTACTACAATGGTAGGAGTGTAATTTTTACTGTAGACAGTGTTTTATAGCTCTACCCAAAAATTAGGTATTTTTTCACAGTGAGTAAAACTCAACAAAAATTATACTAAAAACACTCCTAGCGATAAGTACATCTCAGATATGTGGTTAGATTGTGCTAGTTTATCCTATAGATTTTAAGATAAATATCCAAAGTTTCATAACATTTGGATAGGATTTTGGGTATATTAAACCCAAATACAACTTAGATTTAAACCCATAGAAATGTAGAGAATGAAAATACGTACCCATCGACACCAAATTTGTGAATTTTGGATATCAAATGAATTTTTTATGAATGATTGATCAATGGGATTATTTATGAAAATTTAGGGAAATTACAAAAAAATATTATCTGAAAGCCTATTTATTTTATTTTTTGTTGTAAAAATATAATATTTGAGCAAAAAATTAATTTTAAAGGTTATTGAGAATATTCAAGCTAATGCGCAAACGTAGGTGTTATCTAATGCACGTATCTGATTAATTATGGTTAGAAATTTTTATAAAAATAAATTAATTGTGACTTGTGGATATAAATTATTTTTGTGATAGGTTGATTTTGGTGCATTGGAACCTAAATTTTGAAAGTGGATATTGGAACTTGGTTGGACAGCAATTTTGGTGAGTGGTGATTATTTTTGGCATTATATGAATGGTGATAATATGTCAAAACCAAGATTTTTATAAAATTAGAATTAATGAAAATAAAAATATATAATATATATGAAATGATGGATTATAAATTACTGAATTTTACAGTAAATTTGGGAGAGACTGGTTGTTATAGTAGGAAGTGAAATACGTGTCCAGCGGGTTAAGCTATTAGGAATCTATGAGTATTTCTTTATCTTAGTTATTTATATGGCATTATAGATATGAAAATGATTTGAATATAAGCATGTTACTTGTATTGACATTTGTTGCATTTGATTTGAAATTCATAAACTGTATTTACATGGCAGCGTGTTTTGGATTTGTAAGAGCAGATCTAAAATACGGTATTGTTTCGATAGACTGAACCCTGGAGAATAATACTTCTTATGTGATAATCCATGTGGGACTGAGCCATAAGAAGTATCAGCCTTTCTCTATGTGATAATCCTCGAAATGGTTGTGGGGTAGGTAATGATTAGAGGTATACTCTACTATTGTCCAGCCCAGACGACGAGTGAGACTGACTCTACTTCTAAACGATGTGGATATGCATATGTTTTGTTAAATGATGCATTGAAACTAGCATGATCACTATGATTAAATGCATGTATGTATGGTTTAAATGTGTATGATGAATTTAAATGTTTTATCTAATTTGATTTGCTGCATGATTATTTAAATGCATCTAAATGTCATTGATAAAGATTACTCACTGGGCATGTTGTAGCTCACTTATTATCTTTAATATTTCAGGAACAGATAAGAAAGGGAAGAAACTGGCACAAGAAGGATAGTTGACTCTTCAGTCATTGTTGGATGCATAGGTTTAAGTATTTTGTGTGGTTTGTACTTCTTTATAATTATAATTATTATGGTATATGTAATATCATTAGAGGGATTTGGATATAGTTATACTAGCTAAGAGTGGAACTTTGTAAATTAGGAGCTATGAGTTATGATTGATGAAAGCATGTGGTTTAATATTATTTGTTGTGAACTGTGGATTGATAATGTGATTATTAGGTGATGAATTTATTGGGATAAATCAAAATTTTAGGGGAGACTGTCAAAATTTTTGGATGAATATTGAGTAGTATTGAGTGTAAGAAGCTGATATAGTATTATATACGTAGATGTAGCGTATATGGTATTATGTGTCGGTCGTGACGTCACTTTTACGAAGTTGGTTGAGACAATATTGGTATCAGAGCTTAGAATTTTAAAAGCTTTAAAAGATAAAAGTCCTATATGATGTTATGTTTGCTTATATAGGTATTTATATCGATAGTTAATTTAGGTTAACAAGTACCATGGATTTGATCTTAATGAAGTTTCATTTGTTGTAAATTTCAGTGTTCAAGAAAAAAACAAGCAAGGTCAGCCATGGATTCTAATGAAAAGTTGAATCAAACACTAGAAGCTATACTTGCCTCACAGCAACAGCAACAGGCACTGCTAGCTACTCTATTGGCATAGATGCATGGTAACAGACCCGGACCATAGAATGTGTCAGCGGAAGGGGAGCAGAGTAGTGCTAGTGCTCCTGTGAGAGGTAGAACTGAACTAGTTGTTGATCATATTCCAGTCCAGGCTGAGGTGGCAGCACCGGTAGATCCTAATGCTGAGAAAGATAGGTATGAGAAAGTAATGAAGGTCTTCAAACATAGGGGTCCTATTGAGTTTCTAGGTGGACTTGATCTTGAAACGGTGGAAAGGTGGATGAACAGGATGGAAACTATCTTTGAGGATATGCAGGCTTCAGATGCAGAAAAGGTTAAACTAGCTAGATTTAAGTTGGTTGACAAAGCAAATGATTGGTGGAGACAGATGGCCACTAGAGGTGTAGAGGTTAAATCATGGACTAAGTTCAAAGAATTATTTTATGAAGAATTTTATCCTAAGTGTGAGAAGGACATGAAAAGAAATGAATTCATGCATCTTACACAGGAAAGTATGACAGTAGGAGTATGAGCAGGAATTCAATCGATTAGCTTTATTTGCTCCTGAGATAGTAGCTATGTTAGCAACCCCGCAAGTGTACGGGATCGCAGTAGTAATAACCGGTGAGACCGGATATCGTCCTCAGGGAACGTATAAAAATCAACTATCTAAAAGCCCAATTTACTATC
>JAJIYU010021267.1:0-10121 GCA_030144865.1 Tinospora cordifolia | reverse complement strand
CATTTATTACCATTTAATACACAAGTTGATTAATATCATTGCCAAAAATTTCGTATTTCTGTATAATCATGTATTTCTCATTTATAATTCATTAATTTATACAGAAAAATAAATATCAAACCCGTCGACTAAATGTCCAAAAATACGGGTCGTTACAATATATATACCAGATATATCATGTGAATAATATGGATATAAATATGTCTCGATAAATTCAAATTAACTATGAATAATGCACGTACAAAAATATAAGGATAACAATAGAATAATACGTGAATAATGATATAACTCGTGAATGGTGGTATAATGTACATACAACGATCGAATAATGTGCCTGTAAAGATGTAGGGATAACGATAGAACAATATGTGAATAATGGTATAACCCGTGAATAGTGGTATAATGTAGGCATAACGCTCAAATAATGCAGATATAAAAATGTAGGGATATTGATCGAATAATGTATAAATAATGGCATATATAACCCGTGAAATGTGGTATAATGTAGGGATAAATATTGAATAATACGCATATAAAAACTTAGCGATAACAATCGAATAATTAATGTGTGAATGATGGTATATATATAACCCGTAAAATGTAGTATAATGTAGGGATAAAGATCGAATAATGTGTATATAAAAATTTAACGATAACGATTGAATAATGCGTGAATAATGGTATAAATAACTCGTGAAATGTTTTATAATGTAAGGATAAAGATCGAATAATGCTCGTATAAAAATTTAGCGATAACGATCGAATAATGCATGAATAATTGTATATATAACCTGCGAAAGGTGGTATAATGTAGGGATAAAAATCGAATAATGTGCGTCTAAACATATAGTGATAACGATCAAATAATGCACATATAAAAATTGTTCTATTGGTCAATATACCTTACAAAAATGCATGAATAATTAATAATATAACCTAGGTATACCATGTGAATAACACGTGTATAAAAAGAACATCTTTCAATTGCTTGAATAATGCGTAAATATATGTATAGCGTAAGTTAACATATGAATAAAGCGTGAATAATTCAACTGATAATAAATGAATAACATGCAAATAATAGTAGAATGTATGTATAACAAACCCACCGAGAATAATGCGTGAATAGTGGTATAATGTAGGTGTCATGACTGAATAATGCAAGTATAAATATTGTTCGATTGGTTAATATACCTCATGAATAATGCGTGAATAATGGTATAATCAAAGTATACTATATGAATAATGCTTGTATAATATTTAATCGCTCAATTGCGTGAATAATGCGTAAATAATGATGTAACACATGTATACCATGTGGATAATGCATGTATATAAAACGAATAAAATACGTTTAACTCAAGAATAATGTGTGTATAAAACTAAGATCAGTGCTTCAGAATTGATCACTTGTATCATTTTCGAATAAAATTGGTAAAATAAAGTTCACACATATGAATAACATTATTCATAAATGATTCAAAAATTAAACAATCTGCCCCAGAAGACGAAATAAAATAACAAAATTCAAATGAAAAAAGTTGAGAATGTTATAAATGAACTATAATCATGTTCAAATGATACAAATCTGAAATATCAAAATTGGTATTACACATTGTCCATGAAAAATTGTGATGCATGTTAAGACAACCTTCTTCCATTCTTCACTTCTTCAAGACCTACTATGATTGGATCCTACAGTCAACATTGAATCAACCTGATCTTTCATCATCACTCTTGGTGCCTTCATTTTGCTTTAATCGACCATGCAAGTACAAATTAACAGCTATCTTTTTCCTGTAGCTCACCACATCAAAAACAGGTGAAATTTTCTTTTCGGTGGCAAAACATTCAATAAAATAAAACATGAACATTCCACAATCACAATCAATTTTGCATTAGTAGATTATCAACCACTGACACCTTGAATGGATCTTTCCCAGTTCTATCCTTTTGATTAACTTTCAATTCGTAAAATCCAATCATATCGAGCTAAAAAAGAAGAATGGTGGAATAAGCTTTAACAGCCTCCATTGACGTAGCATTAATAGTAGGCGCATGCAAGGAATTGTACACATATATGCAACCTTTGTGAACGCTGATGCAACCAAGGATTCAGTGGAACGCAACCACAACATTAATAGGGAAAATGACATAATCAACATCATATCACAGAGTGTTGCAGTATGTGTAGTGCCCTAACATATATACCATCTCCTCCCCTAACACAGATGCATCCTTTTTTTTTTCGAATCTTCTATAAACAGACTGTAACTTTTAATCAAAAAAGTTGTGATGTCATTTTACATTTGATCTTAATTAATTTGTCATACTTGCTTTTCTTGCACAAGTAATAGAACATAACATCTATATGCTGCCAACACAAAATTTATAAATTAGAATAAAAAATTTGGGTCATGAATAAATATTGTATAAACATGAAACATTCAAAACATAATAAGTATGTTATTTGTATAACATCTCATTATACTAAGATAATAAACATAACAGAGTTTAAGAACATGTTATATAAATGAAATTGGTATCATATTAATATAATATGTATACAAAACAACATAACATAGTTTAAGAACATGGTATATAGGTGAAATTGGTATCATATCAGTATACTATGTGTATACAGACATTGCAAAGTGTCCAAAACCCTATATTTTGGTATTATATTAGTATATTGTCAGTATAATATCTATAAGCAATAATATCAAGTGCAAAAAATTAAACTTACAGAGGAGGAGATAGGCTGGCCTGGAGTGAACATTGTGTAAAATCATTCCTTATCAGTGACATCACCAATTGAAAAATCAAAAGCTAGATTCAGATTGTTTTCATGATCATGGTATATTTTATTTGACATAAATAATGTGACAAATGTTAATATCAATGTATTATAAATAACAACAATATTCGAAATCCAAACTTGATCTCTAAGAAAACTTACTTTGAGTGCTTCAGCCGACCCTTTGGAATCTACTCATCAAACTCAGCTATAACATTGCTGTCTATATATTCAAGCAAATAGATGTCTAAGGGGGATAGTCATCCCTTCACAATTTCCTTTCCTTTATGTTTATCTACAGCGGGACGCCTCCCCTTTTATTAACTTTAAGAGTTGGAAGAAGTGGAGTGTGATCTTCAATAGAGACAGTTGAAGAAGCAACATTGACTGTCGACTCAACAATTTCATCAATTGTGGTTTTTCATTCACATTCAATAGGTGCATGATATTTTGATTCATCCTTGTCAGCAACCTGGGTCAGTGAAATTGAACGAGAAATGTCTTAAAAGTAAATAAATTAAGGACACTTACATTTATAATGAATTGTATTAATAATCTTAACAGGATTGATGATTTTTTTTCCTTCTTTCACCTTCACTTATTGTTGAGTCGACTTTTAACATGAAAATATACAATATTAAAGAATAATGAAAATAAATCTAAATGAAAATTCTCAATCCAAATAAAGTGTTCAAAAGTACCTTCCTCCTTTTGTCGTAATCACTAACAATCTCTTGCAATGTCGTCAAACTCTGGCATGCAGCTTCGACACCAGTACATTTGTCTTTAGTAGTAGATTCTTCTTTACTGTCTTCTGCTTTATTTACATCATCTTTTTCAAGATAGTTCTACATGAAAAATGATAAATTTAGTGAGCAAATGAATGTATACAGTTGGTATACAATATACACAAGTAAACAGTAGATAATAGCAAGCATACATTATATAATACATTATACTCATGGCATAATGTTGGTATATAAATGGTATACTACTATCATATTATTAATATACTACAATGGAAGTCTAAAAGAATTGATTGGTTTTGAAGCTTGAAACATTTACCTTCTGCAATAGGGATTTCAGATAATTAATTTCTTAAAAAATCTTATCAAAACCCTCTTTCAACATTATTTTGATCTTACTACAATAATCGCACTACCTTCCAGGTATACTCATAGTTGTGGCAGACTTATTTAGAGGAATATTATCGCCAATAAGTTTATTTACAGGCGACGACAAAATAAATATTGGGGGATCAACAAAATTATCATAATCTAGAAACTGATGTTGGCCCCCATCTTCTTCAGCAACATCAATCTCCTTATTAGCTTTTTGCAATCAAGCCATCCATGTATTGCTGTAGTAGCTCATTGGGGCTTGCTACAAAATTGTTAAACTGAAAATAGACAAATATGAGATCCTAAGAAATGTAACAACAAAGAATAGTTCAATTATAATATAAATGTTGTGTATATTTGTGATCAAATACATGAAAATTACCTTAATAACAAATAAATTGTTCAGCACCTTCTTCATGCTCTTGAAATTAGGTTGCTCAATGCAAGTCTAGTTTAGCATACGAGAAAATCCATTGATACATCGATTGGAAAACAAACCATCAGTAACAACAAAATACTCATAAAACCAAACCTGTAATTCTATTGGAAGCCCAAGAAGCCTGTATATGGCTGGGTATTTGCCCCTCCTAACTCCAGCTGGTTTGCATCCAATGCAAAATTACGCTTCATGGAATCTAATGTAGTGTTAAAAAGAGTCTTACCCTAGGGTTAATCCATATATTCACTAGTATTTACAAGTTCAAAATCAACTTCATTTACCGAATTTTTCATTTTATTAGAAAATAAAAAAACAATTAATGAAGAACAAAACTGAAATCTTCACAATATCATCATCATTCTCCCATACCTGATTTGTAAGTGCATAAGCTATACACTTCTTATTTACCTTATCCACTCCCTTAAAGTATTTATCCTTCAAAATTTTACCCTCAGAACCAGTTGTAATTTATAGTTTTTTTGTTGCATTTCAAAACCATTATCATTGCAAATTCAACTATGGAGAATTTTGCAATAATATTATTGAAATTGAAGACTAGAATAGATTCGTCTTTTTGAACAACCTCTCCCAACAATATTTTATGAACCATCTAAGGTTGTCAAATCAACTGCTTCATATCAAGAAAATGGCCAAAACAAGTCTTCCTAAACTTCAGCAGCTGGTCATCTATTAACGTAGAAATCAACATATTGCATGCATTCAAGTTGGTCAGGCACCCAACCCTGGCTAAGTATCTATCTTCAGGGTTAACAATATATTGATATTCCTGCAACTTTATAATACTAGAATAATATGTTAACAAGTGTATAATAACAAAATAAAAAGGTGTATAAAATCAAAATAATCATTCCAAAGAATATAACATCATTATACATCTTTATATCAGAATAAACATTATAATAGTATAACATCTTTATACTCTATTATATAATAAACAGTCAATAAATGCTACAATATAACATCTTTATAGCTTAGATATACCAAAAAAAGTTAATAAATACTAGTGTATAACATCTTTATAGTCAAACTATTCAATAAGAATACATCATGTTTTTGGTATAACGTATGTATAATACTAACGAAAAGAAGATAAAGCATGCTTGATCTAACAATATCATAGTTCAAAGAAAGTTGAATAGACCATACAACCATTTACTATGACATTCATACGAATACGAATACAAGATTTAGAAGAGTGTGATGTACCTGCTTCTCAACATTTACAATCGTCCTGTTGGGAGAGGATGAAGACTCATTCTTCATTGTAACGGAGGAAATCACAAACATAATGGAGATGAAGATAGAGATACACTACAAGAATTTGATGATATAACAACGTCAATTCGACAACAAACATCAATGGCCGTTGTAAAAGAAGGCATACAACAACGGTCATAAAATGTCTATTGTCAAATCGCTTTTGTAAAAGGTGTACAACAACGTTCACCATGGGAACGTTGTTGAAAAGGCCATTACAACTAGCAGACAAATGTTGTTCTATGTTATTACAATAATCATAGTTGCTAGTAGTCAAATGACACATTCTACAAGCTTTGTTAGTAGACTGTTGTTAAAAGAACGTAAGTTATTACAACATTCATTCGTGAACGCTGTCTATAGCTATCTATAACAACGTTTATTCGACCGTTGTAAACGGATTACATTATAATATAATGCATGAATAATGGTATAACCCCTAAATGGCAGTATAATGTAAGCTTAATGATTGAATATTATGTGAATAAAGTGGTAAGGATAACAATAGAAGAATGCGTGAATAATGGTATAACCCGTGAATGGCGGTATAATGTAGGCATAATGATTGAATAATATGCATATAAAGTGGTATGGACAACGATAAAATAATGCGTAAATAATGGTATAACCCGTGAATAGTGGTATAATGTAGGTATAACGCTAGAATAATGCACGTATAAAAGTGTAGGGATATCTATCGAATATTGTGTGAATGATATATATATGGTGTATATAACACGTGAAATGTGGTATAATTTAGGAATAAATATTGAATAATATGTGTATAAAATTCTAGCAATAATGATCGAATAATGGTATAAATAACCTGTGAAATATTGTATAATGTAGGGATAAAGATCGAATAATGCCCATATAAAAATCTAGCGATAACGATTGAATAATGCGTGAATAATTGTATATATAACCACTAGCAAAATGTGGTATAATGTAGGGATAAAATTCGAATAAAGCCTGTATAAATATATAGCGGTAACAATCGAATAATGCACATATAAAAATTGTTATGTTGGTCAATATATCTTACGATAGTATATGTGCACATTATTCGTTTATCATTGCATTGTTATAAAATTATTCTCACATTATACCGCTATTCAGATGCATTATACATGAATTATTTATTTGTTATACTTGCATTACTCAGTCATAAATAAGGTACATATTTTATGTATATATATATATATGCGCGTATTATTTGTTTGTCCTCGCATTATTATGAAATTATTCTCACATTATACATGAATTATTCGTTTGTTATACTTGCATTAGTCAGTCATAAATAAGGTACATATTTTACGTATATATATATATGTGTGTGTGTGTGTGTGTGTGTGCATTATTCGTTTGTCCCCGCATTATTATAAAATTATTCTCACATTATACAGCTATTGGCACACATTATACATGAATTATTCTTTTGTTATACATGCATTATTCAGTCAAAAGTAAAGTACATATATATTATATATATATATGCGTGCATTATTTGTATCACTTAAGAATAAAAAATTTCATAGAGCCAAATATATATACAATCCATAAAAAAGTGTAATTATTATTTATACAACTTATTGTAATTAATCCTAATAAACAAAAATAAAAAGCTCTGTAAGCAAGAATTCTTCTTGAAGGATTATCACGTCTCATCTTGATACACAATCCAAGCATATAAACTCAAGTTCTCCATTGTTCCAATCTTTATATATATATATATATCTACATCAAAAAACAAATGAAGTTAATTAGAATAATTTTTTTAAAAAAATAAGAATAAGAGCTAAAGAACAACTGTAACAGTTAAAGCAACTCAATATATATCTAGATAAAAAAATTAAAACTTAATTAGATTAATTTAAAACAAATAAATTAAGAATAAGAGCTAAAGTCGAAATCATTGAGGTTAGCCTATTAACTCAAGAATTTCGCTGTGTTTTCCCTTGAGGTTAGCCTAGTAAAATAAGTCAAAATCATTAAAAACAGAAACTAACCTAGAAAACTCAAATGCCAGATACACACCTGTATGCTGTAAGGAAAAAAATAAACATTGCAGTATGTAAAGCATTGAACAAACCATCAACTTTTTTTATTTATGGTTTTACTCCAATTTGGGGAAAGCACGTGAAGATATGGTTAAGGTTACAGAAAAACTTGAAACCATACAAATCATAAATTTCTTGCTCTAATATTTTCTTCTTGTCATCAAGTGCTATCAATTGCTTTTCATGATCTCCAATCAGCAAAGCAACTATCAATCATCCATCCTTCATACTCTAGTAGATCACGAAAGTATTTGTTCATGCATCTCTTATGGTACTTTCTGAATTTTTGCTCATTGATGGTACTTTCTGAAGCATTTAAGATATAACTAGTGCTGGATAAATTACAACAACAAGCACACTATGCATCAAGATATGTATCTATATATGCCATTCTACCTTCCCATCATTCATTATTGACTCCAGCAAGGCATGCATTTTTTTGAGAGGAAAATCGGTGATGCCGGTGATTGCAACTGCTTTCTATTGAAATGTTATTATGCTTAAATACGAATAATATGTACAGTGTGTATGATTCGCACTGGTTAATACAAAAAATTAGGGAAATTTTATTGAATGAATGATTCGAGATATTTGGTTAAACTATGGGTGGCATGTTTAACTGCACTGATTATTTACGTATTCTTTGCAAAATATAGTTTTAGTATGCCAATTAAATAATTAATTAACATATATTTTTACAAAGAATACATAAATAATCAGTGTAGTTAAACATGCGAACCATAGTTTAACCAAATATCCAAAATCATTCATGTAATAAAATTTTCCTAATTTTTTGTATTAACTAGTGCGAATCATATATAGTGTATATATTATTCATATTAAGCATGATAACATTTCAATGTAAAGTAGTTGCAGCCACCGACATCACCGATTTTCCTCTCAAAAAAATGCACGCCTTGCTTGTAATACCCCAAAATTTTGTCAAA
The DNA here is from genome assembly GCA_030144865.1 of Tinospora cordifolia. NCBI lineage: Eukaryota > Viridiplantae > Streptophyta > Magnoliopsida > Ranunculales > Menispermaceae > Tinospora > Tinospora cordifolia. The sequence goes on along the minus strand of JAJIYU010021267.1, from coordinate 1,479 downwards.
AAAATTAAAATAAATAAAATAAGTTGAATAAATTAATTTCAAAGATTTTAAGAAATTTTGGGTGCAAATGGTGGGTTGGCACATGAAAAAAATAAAATATATTAAAGATATAGTAAAAATTAAGCAAAGAAGACCTTAATTTGATAATTAAATGAAAATTAAGGTTTAGTAGAATTAATTATAAAATTTAAGAAATTGCTTAAGAAATAAATGAAAATAAAGTATAAATACACATATTGGCTAATATGTGAATGAATAAGGTATGTGTTAGCATAATAAATGTTAATACTACAAGAATATGTACATAAAAAAATTCATATAATTAAATAAAATGTATTTATTAAAAATAAATCAAACATTATGTAAATAATAATGTGTAATTTATAAATTATTATCTGAAAATGAAATAGGAAGTAAATAAAAATACATGGAAATGAAAAATACAAATTATATAATTATTAGCATTAAAACTATTAAAGAAATAGAAAAATATCTAATAAATATAATATTAAACAAATTAGAAGGGGAAAAATATTAGTAAGTACATAAAATAGAATAATTTATGCAATACAATCAAGTTTTTATCAATTAAAAAGTGGGTAATTGCTAAAATTCGAATTATAGAAGCTCTAGGAAGTGATTTTGTAATTAGAAATACGATCCAACGGCCAGAAACTCATCATCCGTAGGATCTGAGATCTCACGGTCACGATCGAAGTCTAAAACGACACCCAGGAGCACCGAATCCACGAGATCCAACGGTTCAGAAACGAGTTTCCAGATCCAACGAACGAGATCAAACCAAAACCGGCGCCCGGATGCACCAAATAAGCTAGATCCAACGGCTCACGTTCAATCTACTAGATCCAATGGTTCACGGCTCCAGTGTGATCATCGATCGCGAACGTGCTGCAATCGAGGAACATCCAACGGGCCAGATGAAAAGCGCAGTCGGAGATCGCGAACGCACCGCGATCGAGGACCATCCGACGACTAGGAAGAAATTCGTTGATCGCGATCAAGATCCGCACGCAGCACTCGATGATCATCCGACAGTCCAGATAGTCGCGTTCCGTTGATCGTGAAATGAATGATGCACTCGAGGACGATCCAAGCGCTTAGATTCAACCCGCCCGATCAGAGATCTGATGTAGCAATCGAGAACGATATGACGGCCATGATCAATTGCTCCGAAAATAATAACAGAAAATCCGATAAAAAATCCGAAAAAAATTCAAAAAAATCTGAAAAAAATGTTTCTAAACTCCAAAAAATTCCAAAAAAAATACCTACTATTTTCCTATGCTTGGGGGGCACGAAAATTTGAATTTTTGCAAGTTTCCGACCAAAAAACTTGCCATTCTATAAACTTTTGAAGCCTATATGAACCCCCCAATGCTCACAACTCAAACCATCCCAAGCAACAAGAGTTGAGTTGTCATCTTGTGCTTCTAGCCTTCTTCTTGGCATTCTCCTTAG
>JAJIYU010021266.1:0-10095 GCA_030144865.1 Tinospora cordifolia | reverse complement strand
TATTTAAATTTTGTAGTATATTATTTATTATTTTATATTAATTAATAATAAGGCGTAATATTAAGTAATTACATGAAATAAAATTTATGTATGAAAATATAGTTTTAAAAAAATAAAAAATAAAAAAGAGGTAAAAAGAAATATTTTGTGAATATTTCTTTCGGAGTAGAAAATAAAGTAATAGGTTGAAAAAAAGTTACTCTTTATTGTTGAAACAACTTCAAAATGGAGTAAAAAAATAAAGTTAAAGTTGGAGATGACCTTAAAAGAGGGTAAGGAGTTGTCGAAGGATTACTATGTATTGTGATTCATGGATTCCAAGATCTATAGCTTCAATAGCTATCTCCTCAAGATTTAACCTAGTAGAAAATGTCTCCAACCGATTTAAAGATTATCTTTATAATATCATATTTTCCATCTTTATACGACAACAAAGTTGTCTGGTATTTGTCCAAATTGAGTGTTAATTACACAATCAAATCTGAGTATATTATTGGTAAACAATCAAGTCTCTCATTGGAAGATCTAATTTAATAGGAAAGGAGTTTTGACAACTTACTATTCTTGAGAAAGCTCAAGATTTTTATTTTGAAGTGTTGTAAAATCTTATGAATGCAAACAATCTAGCTATAGTCTATCAATTTTTTTCTTGCAAGTTTTGTAGAACTATTGGTTTGGCTCACCTAAGGCTAATAATACTTTGAAACATTATTTTATTAATCATCTTCTTCATATGTTATAAGAGATGACATTGATTCTTGTATGGATTGATCAGTTTATATCTTTTAACTTGTAATAATATATATTATCAAAATATATTTATTGCATTAATACTTACGAATAATATTTAACATTCATAACAAAGATAAAGTATTTATGGTTAGGATGTAACATATGCTAAGATAAAGTGACATTTTAGTGATTCATAATGGCGATAAGATAAAAAGGCGACACAATCGCCATTGGTAATATTTTAAGGAATATTTTGAAGAAATGAAATAAATGTCAAAAAAAATATCTTGAGGGATAATATAGGAAAATGATGAAAAAATAAATAAGGTTTTTCTACTGGACACTATTGACATATTGAACAAAATTTTAATCTATAAATAGGGCTAGGGATATAGTTGATTTCATATCAATTTCTCATTTTTTTAAAGAGCTATAGGCTGCGTTATAAGCTTGGAAAACACAAAAGGAATTAAAGTATTAAGGTGAGGAGGAAATTATGGTTTGTTTATCATATCTTTATCTTCTAAATTTGTGAATTTAAAATTATGCACACATTTTTACTCACTAGTGAATGAATTGTAGGTGATAGCTGACCCTTACTGTATAGCTAAATATAGCTAATGTTATTTGATATTACAAAATTTATGTGCATTATCTTGTTATCTCATATTCCTTGTGTGTTCTTTGTGTAGTTATTATCAACTGAGGTGATACGTTATAAAATGTTCACTCATTTTCCTTATTTTTCAGGGAATTATAAATGAAAAGGTTAAAGAAAGAACTTGGCAAGCAATAGAATAAGAAAATAATTAAAGAAAAAGTGACTGAATAATATATATATTTGTAAATAAAACTCAATAATTTATGGTACAACTTGCTCTCTCTCTCTCTCTATATATATACACACACATGGGTTGTAGTATTTAATGTTAGAATAAATTATGACTGTGTATTGCTATTATGTATTAATATTAATAATAAGGAGTATGATGAGACTGTGTTGATATCAAGTTGTTTACCTTAATCTTTGATTATATTTAATGATCCCTATAATTGAGATTAATACAACATGAATAAGATTGGGGTGTGACAAGATAATTTTAGAATTAGTTGGTTTTATTTGGTTTTGTTTTTAAGATTTCAGTTAGTGAATTAAACCAATCAATTTGTAAAACCTTAAAGTTGAAATTGAAACTAAACTATTTGAAAAAAAGAATATGCTGAACTAATTATTAGTGAAGTTGTTGGGGACATCCTACTAAACTTAGATTAGATAATTAGTTGGTGCATGACGAGTGGAAGCTGTCTTGGGTTGGTTGTGAATGAGTCATTTAGTAGAGGATGGCTGGCAAAAAACATTGCAAGAGCTATCTTAGCATTAGGGCATCTCCAACCTAGTGCTAGAATGGCGCTGGGGAGCCCTAAAGTATCGTTAAAATTTAAATTCCAACTTATAGTTATAAGCACACATCCAACTACTGTTAGGTCATTTTAAACCAATGCCTTCTTTTACTTTTTTACTTTTAAAAAAATATGAATATAATTATAATTATAATTATTTTTAATTATGTTTATTTATTTTAATTAAATATTATAATAATATTATTAAATTAAATTAAAATTTTATTTGTTAATATTATCTTTTTACAATTAATGTAACATTTTGACTGTTTTTATATTATATTTTTAATTTCTATAATGTATTATTTTAAGTTCGGATGAAAATATTAATTTATATTATAATTAATTAATTACTAATAAATAAATAAATAATATATTAATTTTAATTAATTATTTAAAATTTATAGTGTATTATTATTTATTTATTTATTAATAATGAAATGTAATATCGAGTAAATATGTAAAATATAACTTCTATATAAAAATATATATTTTTAAGAAAATAGTGGAAGAGAATATAAAAAAAAAGTGGTGAAAAATATTTCTTTTAGGGTGAAAAATAAAGTAAATAAGTTAGAAAAGAATTTACCGAAGTAATTTTAAAATGAAATAAAATATAAATTTAGTGTTAAAGATGACCTCAGAGAGTATTAAAACATCTTCAATTCTTTGCATTAAAATGGTGTATTTTTTACTTTTAAAATGAGATAAAATATGTAGTTAAGATTCCAGATGCCCTTAAAAAGTATTAAAAACATCTTTAATTATTTACGTTAAAATGATATAAATTTATACTATTTTAATATAAAGCTAGTACCAAACAATAACTTCTTTTTCTAATCCTTTATATCATTTTTTAGCACAATTTATATTTTTATACTTTTATTATTTATGTGATATTTTTATCAGGAAAAAAAAAAGAAAAAGATATTAAATGAAGGGACTCAATGGTTTTCAACTAAAATTTAAGCCCTACCAATACAAAAAATAAAATTTAAGAGTGATTAATTTTAAGACTAAGTGTTAAGTTGGTAAAAAAGAAAAAAAAAAGTTAGGGGCTAATATGAATCAAACTAGAACAAATTAAAAAAAATAAGCCCTTCTTCAAGAGAAAGAGAAGAAAACTCAATAACACCAGAGAGAGTGAAAAGTTTTTCAAAAGAGAATTGTTCTCTTCGTTGATGATTTCTATGAGGCACAAGACCCCTTTATATAGTTTTTTTTAGAATTGGGGTTACATCAATCATAATGTGGACATTTAAATAATGTCATTAATTTGGACATGATGGAATTTAGAGGTTACATAATAGTAAATATCAAAGGGGTTGCAACGACACTCAATATTTTATTATTATTATTTATAACACTCTCCCTTTGAATGTCTTTTATATTAGAATATACCTCATTAAAACCTTACTAGATAAAACCCAGTGGAAAAAAAATCTAGAAGGAAAAAGAGTATATATTATACTGCCTCGTTAAAAACCTTACAAGGAAAACCCAGTGGGATAAAACGTTAGTTAAGGGAAAAAGAGTACAGTGCACTAATCAATAACTCTTCTTTATTCTCCCCTTGTTGATGATATCATTTAAAATCTCAAAGCCGACGCATCCCAATATTATGAACAAACTTTTCAAATAATGTAGTCGATAAAGCCTTTGTAAACATATCTGTCAAATTGTCACTTGAATGAATTTGTTGAACTTCAATTTCACTATTCATTTGAAGATTATGTGTGAAGAAGAACTTTGGTGAAATATGTTTTGTTCTATTTTCTTTTATGTATCCTCATTTTAGTTGCGCGATGCAAGCAACATTATCTTCATCTAATATTATTGCAGCATCATTCTTCGAAAATAAACCACAAGTTCGTTCAATATGTTGAATCATTGATCTTAACCAAACACATTCTCGACTTGCTTCATGAATTGCTAATATTTCAGCATGATTTGATGTGTAGCAACTAATGTTTGTTTGGTAGACCTCTAAGATATTGCAGTACCACCATATGTGAATAAATAGCCTGTTTGAGATCTTGCTTTATGTGGATCTGATAAGTATCCTACATCTGTATAACTAACTAATTGCTTTCGAGATTCATTTGAATAAAATAAACCCCGATCAATTGTGCCTCGGAAATATCTGAATATATGTTTAACTCCATTCCAATGTCTTCTTGCAGGTGAAGAACTATATATTGATAATAAATTCACAGAAAATGTTATATCAGGTCTTGTGTTGTTAGCAAGATACATTAATGCACCAATGACACTAAGGTATGGTACTTAAGGATCAAGTAGTTCTTCTTCATCTTTTCGAAGCCGAAAATGATCTTTTTTCACATCAAGTGAACGAACAACCATTAGAGTACTTAATAGATGGGCTTTATCTATGTAGAATCGTTTCAAGATCTTTTCTGTATAAATTGATTAATGAATATGAATTCCACTTGATAAATGTTCGATTTGCAAGCCGAGACAAAACTTAGTTTTACCAAGATCTTTCATTTCAAATTCTTTCTTTAGATAATCTGCTACTTTTGGAAGTTCTTCAGGACTTCCAATAATGTTCAAATCATCAACATATACAACAATTATAGCAAATGTAGATCTAGTTTTCTTAAAGAAAACACATAGACAAATTGAATCATTCTTATAACCTTCTTTAGACAAATACTCACTAAGACGGTTATACCACATTCGTCCAGATTGATTTAGTTCATACAAAGATCTTTGTAACTTTATTGAATAAATTCTTCGAGAATTTGAGTTAGATGCTGCAGGCATCTGAAATCCTTCTGGGATTTTCATATAAATATCATTATCAGGAGATCCATATAAATAAGCTGTTACTACATCCATTAGACGCATTTCAAGTTTTTCTTGGTTTACCAAGCTCATAAGATATCAAAATGTAATTGCATCGACCACAATAGGAACATGTCTCTTCATACTCAATACATGGTATTTGGGTAAACCCTTGTGCAACAAGTCGTGTTTTATATCTTACGACTACATTATTCTCATTTCTTTTTCGCACAAAAACTCATTTATACCCTACAGGGGTCACACCTTCAGGTGTTTGGACTACAGATCCAAAAATATTTTGTTTTGCAAGTGAGTCTAACTTTGCCTGAATTGCGTCTTTCCATTTTTGCCAGTCATATCTTTTGCGACATTCTTCAATAGATTTAGGTTCAAGATCTTCACTTTCATTCAAAACATCAAACGCTACTTTATATGCAAAGATATCATCAACAACCTTTTCTTTTTGGTTCCATCTCATCCCCGTGGTGTGTGACGACCCACATTTTTTACATCGAATTGACGAATCCGACATTTATGTACTCTACGTATTTTCTAAAATTTAATGAGAAAATACAAAACTTTTTCCAATTTTTCTCAATTTTGGATTAATTATTAAAGAAAATAAAAATAATTCGAGAAAATGCAATTTTAAGGAGAAAACACATGAAAATATTATGAAAATGTGTTTTTTTTTGAGAAAAATAATTTATAGGATTAATTTATGAATTTTTGGAGCAATTATCGGATTTTTAGAATGATAAATGAAATTTTTGGGAGAAAAATATGATTTTTGAGGAAATTATTCAATTTTTGGAGAAAATAATTGAATAAATGATGAAATGGTGTATAATATTGGCATTTGGATGAGAAGTGATAAATTAGACAATTTTATAATTTTAGATAAAAAATGCAAAATTTGATATAAAATACATATGTACACGTGTATATGTATATATAAATAAAGGAAATGAAAATGAAATGAAAAAAAAAAATTGCAGCTTCAGCGCATGGGCCGAATGGCTTGTGCGAGCTAAAGCGAGTCGGGCCGTTGAGTCCCAATCGCGCCGAACTTGGCGCGGGCCAGCGGCCCGCGAGGGATCACGTGGGCCAGCCCATGTGCCCAGATAGGGCCCATGCGCCCCAAATAAGTAGCCCCTTGTCTTTTTGTCCTCTTGTGCGTGAAATATCTGATTTTTGGCTGATTTTTGCACAATTTTCAGCAAATTTTTCCAACAAAACCATGGGAGTTCATGGTTTAGATCCATGGTTTTGGCCATCACTTCATAGCTTCCCTTTTTGGCCAATGAAGGCTGCCAACTTGGCATCCAGCATGTGATATTAAGTGCCACCTGAAAGCCACATGTCATTCACACTTTTGCCAAGCAAACATCCCCATGCAACAAAAAAACATTATTTGAGCTCAATTCTATAAATTTCAAATTCTGTAACCAACTTTTCAGGCTCAGAACTCCCTCAATTCTCAACCAAATCTAGCAAACTATAGCTCGATTTGTAGCTTGTACCCCCATCTACAAAGTTCCACAAGTGGTTTGCCCAGTCTTGGAACTGTCTGAAGCAGAAATCATCAAAAAAAGGTGTTGTCCACACTGTTTAAACCCAGAAAAATCAGGAAGTGTGTGCTGAAACCATCTTTGGAGCCTTGGACCTTGGTCATTGCCAGTTCCTTTTTGAAGGTAAAATGGTTCACTCGCCTCATTTTCGCATGTACTTTGATCTCTAAGAGTTAGAAAACAAAAAATAGGGCCTTGTACATGATTTTAGGACCCTTGGAGTTGATTACTTACTCACTGTCACAATTGTGTAACAAAGACAATTAGAGCAACTTTGGGAAAGCTCACTCTTGAACCACTCTAGGCATGTCCCTAAGGTAAAAATCCATCATTCTACTCCTTATCATGAGTATTCAAGTGTCCAAGTGGTAGAAATAAAAAATTGAAACATTTAATGTGTTTTATAAGTCATTGTCGCTAACTGTTAGACATATTGTTGCAATAGTGCGGACAGAAACAGTTTGAGACCGGATTTGGGGCCATATTTAGTACACCTAAAGGCACTCTTTCGAGCTGGAACCAAATGCATTGTAGACCCCATAGTAGAAGGTCCAGAAAGGTATAAAGACTTGACCTTGAACTCTTGTGGATATGTCTTGCAAATATGCCATGATTGTAGGGTGCTAGAACAGATTTCTTGTGTTCTTTAGAATATAACAGAATATTGATAGAATGATAGATATGTTATTGATGTTGCTGTTACTGATTCGAAGTGTTTGTGATTAATGGAGGTGTTATGACCTGTAAACTACAACTAGACATAAGGAACAACCCATAGAATGGTGATTTAATGAGGGAAAAGAACACTAGAAGATAGTAGAATCCTTGAACCCAGAAATTTCTTACAATCTGGCTAAAATTTATGAGATAAAGTTTACTGACCAAACCTAGGTAGATTGAGGTAAAATTTGGTGGAGAGATTCTTAGATATTTCTATAAGTTACCTACCAAATTTCAGGATATTCTGATGTGTGTAGCTAGGTCAATGAAGGCAAACAGTCACTGTTTGTCACAGGGTATACAAAATCTGTGCAGTTTCTATTATCATACTTAGAAACCATAGTAAATGAAGTCCAAAAATTATGATTTAAAATTCTGGGGAAACTTTAGGAAGTCTAGAAAAGTTTTGCAAAGTTTGGTGTAAATCTGATAAATAGATTGCTCGCAGAAAAATTGGGAAAATGGATGCATAGATAGGGTCATAGGCTAAGGTTGTGCCTAAGTGATGGAAATGGGGAATATTGACCTCTTTTGGCCTAATTGACTCCATGAAGACCATAATTGACCCTATGTGACTCTGTTGACCAGCTAGGTCAGCAAATGATAAGTTGACTAGAGTTGACCAAGATTGACTGAGGTCAATAAAATTGACTTAGTGACTAAGACAAGGTGAACGAACATAAGGGTTTATTCTTGACTAGGTCAAGTAATTGATTAACCAATGATGTAGAATTAGAGTGAGCCAAGTCCTACACTAATGTTAAGAAGTTGCGTCAATTTCGCAGGACCCAGTGTTAGCGAGACGCGACCGGTCGCGAGAGGAGCACCGGGAACGGAGCATCCCTGTGAGTAGTGTTTTCTAACTCATTTATTATAACTTGTTATTCTGTGCATTTTAAAAATGAGATTACATATTGTGATGAATCTCCATCTTTTTTAATGGGTTTTAAATGAAAAGTGCATCGAGTCTCGAGGTCCGAGAGTACAGGGTTAGGGTGAGTTGTGTCGGCCTCTCACACGACCCCAATAGGTGACCACCTAACACAGAGTGCCCGCCCAGGGGGTTTTGTGGGCCTACAATGATGGCAACGGCAATAAGACCTAATCGGGCCGTCACTATAAGACAACGACAATAAGTCCTGGTTGGTCGTTACGATGATGACAACGACAATAAGACCTAATCGAAGTTGACACGATGCGCCTAACCGTCTGCAACCTGCTTGAGTGATTTTTAATCGCCTCGGAGAGCTTGCGAGCCTCGACGAATGTTTATATTATTTAACTGTTTTTGAATGGAAGCGCACGATTACATTATAAATTTAAATTGTGTTTACTATTGCATTCACTTGCATAATGCTATTGCTCATGCATTCATGACACATGTTTTAATTCTGAAATACTTGTGTTTAAGTTTGAATTAGACTGCATTACTCACTGAGCCGCCGTGGACAATTAGGCTCACTACTCTAACTTTTCAAGTTCTTCAGCCGTGGATAAGGGCAAGGGAGTGGTCATCGCATAGAGTTGCATTTCCTTACTTTTTTGGTAGGCTTTCTTGTGTTTCCTTTTCTGTTGTTGTATTTTGAGGGTTAGAACCTATGTATAGGAGTGAGGAAAGCTCGTGTATAATGGATAGTTACTCCCGTTGTCACACATGTTATAATGACCTGTTTTGGATAAATATCAAGTCCTTATTGGTGTTTGTGTGTTAAATTTCTTTTGCATTCCTTATGATTACTTTGGAAGTGTGTAATGTAGTGTTGTATGTTGAGACTTAACAGTGTCTTGGCAAGCTCGACTTGTGGGCGGGTTTGTTGGGACACTGTGCCAGTTGGTTCGTCCTTCATCTTAGGGAAGGGGTCCTGACATGGTGACATAATTAATTGAGGTTTCTTTATTATTTTTAGGTAAAAAAAACCTCTTATGGGGTTTCATTATTAGTTATGTCACTGATCTCTTCATGAGTATCTTCCTATTCTATTTAGACATCCTTATCAGTTGCTCATTTTCTTTTTATAGAATTTTTATCTTTGGAACCAATTGGTCTACCGCACGTCAGGCGGGTCTTAGATTCATTTGCAAGAAGTTGTCCTTCAGGGACTTTAATACGAGCTGAAACATTGATAGCTAGAATATGAAATTTAGTCACTCTTTTAAGATTAGTGAATACATCTGACAATCTGTTTGTAATATTTTGCAAATGAATTATTCTCTGAACTTCATGTTTACATTGTTTTGTTCGAGGATCAAATTGGGATAATAATAAAGCATTATAATTTATTTTTTTTCTCAGCTATTTATTTTTTTTAATATTAAAAAAAATTGTCTTATTAAAATGACAGTTAATAACTTGTACTGTAAAAATATCTTTAATCATTAGTTCAAGATACTTAATTATCGATGAATAATCACTGTTATTATTTATAACAGGGGCTAAGCTTTCGTGCACAGTTCTCAAACGGAAGACCACCTGAATACTATTATAGTACAATTGTCTTCAAAAGTTCATTCCGCTTCAAGATCAAACCCCCGCTGCTACTTCTGTCGCCCTCCTGCCTCTTTCAATGCCTCCTCCGCGGATTCTGCTCTGTGGCGACGTTCTTGGTCGTCTCAACCAGCTCTTCAAGCGTGTCTCAACAGTCTCTCTCTCTCTCTCTCTCTCTGTCTCTCTCAAACACACACATCTCTTCTTCTTCTTCTCTTCAACTTTTTTTCACAATCACTTAACAGTTCTTGTTCTTCACAGGTTAACAAGTCAGCAGGTCCATTTGATGCTCTTTTCTGCGTGGGCCAGTTCTTCCCAGACTCACCGGACCGCCTTGAAGAGCTCCTGGATTACGTCGCTGGCCGGTCGCCGGTCCCA
>JAJIYU010021265.1:0-10114 GCA_030144865.1 Tinospora cordifolia | reverse complement strand
GCTCAAGAGCCCAGTGGATCATACACAGTACATCCATAACATTATTTAAACCAAACACTGAACATGCAAACACTTATCATCCATTAGGCGTTTCAAACATTTAGTTATCAATAGTTGTCAATTAAACCGAAAGGGGTTAACCTCTGTGTTCCAGATCTTAGGAGAGAGATCCATTCTGAAACTCAAACCCTTCTCTGAGATCATTTCTGAAACCAGTTCTTTCTGGTGTCAATAACGACAACTAGTTCTAATTCTGCATGGAACACACACGAAGACATTCGTCCCCGCGCCGGTACGTGGTTAAAATCTTTATTAATCTTCTTTTCGTGAACAAAGCATAATAAAGTAAATATTTCAGTAATGATTAAACATTACATCAGCATGACATCATAAATCAATATTTTCATCAAATAAAAACAATGACTGTCGATTTCTGATGTAGAAGATTGTACAAAACGCAACTACAGAGCATACTCTCTCGGCCATAAATAAAATAAAGAAAAATTTTTTACACATCATTAAATCAATAAACATGCATAATTCTAGATATTCAAACAATACAAACATCACATATTCAGCATAAAAATTCAAATAATACTAGAGAATAGAGTAATCACTTCCACCTCAGTAGTATTTCTCTGAGTCCTTGCTATATTATCTCTACTTGTTTTGAGGCTTTGATCAACAGTCTTCGGGATCTACGCGTCGAAAATGTAATTTAATCGATGTCCATGAACAGTACCATATGAATAGTACCGTATAAATGAATAGTGTCAAATAGTAACAGTGAACAGTACCGTATAAATAAACAGTAAACTACGTATGCTTACTAAAATGGACTGCAATTCCTCCCAACTTAAATAAAGACTAGAGCAGAGTGATTATACCTGCTCTGATCAGAACCACCTTCCTACTGCTTCAAAAGAGGCACTCAACAGTAGATCTTCACTACTGCTATGCAGAAACTGGGGTTTTTCCCTTCCTACTACTATATTTGTTGTCTAAAACAGCTAAAGAACAAGAGAAGAGAAGAGAGTAAGCAAGGAAATTCTTTCTTTCTTGCTGGAATGAATTTTCAGAATGAAGGGGGGGTTTATATAGAATTTTCTAGCAAAAAAAGATGAAACCGTACAGTTGTGAATAGTTTGTTACTGTAGCTACAGTACCGGTTACTGTAGCTACAGTACCGGTCGAATCTAATTTTGTCTGCCGACAAAATAGTGACCGTATTTGTGCATAGTAATCGTATATTTGAATAGTTACAGTAAATTTTAAATTTTATTTTATTTTCTTTTCAAATTTCGGGTATTACAACACCAAAATTTGTGGGTATTACAAGAAAGCAACCGAAATAGTAATATTCTTGCGTGCGACGATCTGCAAAAACGATTTGAAATTAGAAACGATCGAAATAGGATATTGAACGAATGTCTAATGAAGCAGAAAAGGGAGAAGTATGTGATTTCCGTACTAGAGAGGTTGAACAAAAGTTCTTGAGCAGTAGATATGGTGTATACGATCTGTAGGGAATTGCAAATTTGAGGTTTTTTAACGATTTTACAGAACAAAATTAGGGTTTTGTTAATATTCAAATCACATAATATTGTGTGTTTAATGATGTATACAATATACATCTCTTCATTTTCCCCTTAATTATGTGTTGTAAACAATGTGCATTAATCACCGATAATGCATTCCTCTTATACATGTACTTAATAGAACGTGAGTGGGGAGTACTTGATAAAAAGTCACAAAGAAAATATATAGATGTATATTATAATTGAATTTTTACAGCATTTGCAAATCTATACAATTTGAAGTGTATATGTATGCAGTAGATTGTATATAATGGAATTACTAAATATATGCAGTATATTAACTGAATGTAATATAGGTGATAAGTCATGAGTATATTCAAATTACTTTTTGTGTAAAAGGTTATCTATATATAGAAAATAAACAGAGTCATTTTCTTTCTTTATCATTATTTAACATCTTTACAGGAAATATTTTCTGTATATTTCTTGTATATAGTGATATGTCATGAGTTTCTTTCACGTGTTATCAAAATAATAGGTCTGCATATATTGTCTCTATATTTCTAGTATATTTTTTGTATATTTCTTGTGTATAGTAATATGTCATGAGTTTTCTTTCACTTGCCATCAATATAATAGGTTTGCGAATATTTTTTATATAATTTTTGTATAGTTCTTATATTTTTCTTATATATTTCTTAGGTGTGACGACCCGTGTTTTGATATACAAAAAATTTTCGAGTCCAATATATGTATTTTCTTAAATTTTAATGGAGATACATGAATTTATCTAAATGTTCTCAATTTTATATTATTTATTGGAAAAAAAATTGGAATAAATGGAAAACATACGATTTTGAGGAGAAAATACATGAAATTATGAGAAAAATGTAATTACTAGATAGAAATGATTTTTAGGATTGATTATTAAATTTTTGGAATAATTATAGAATTTTTAGAGTAATTAATGAAATTTTTGGAAGAAAAATGTGATCTTTGGTGGATTATTCAATTTTAAAAAAATAATTGTATAAATAATGGAAAATGATGTATGATGGAAGATTTTAATGAGAAATGATGATTAAATGACTTTTGATGATTTTAGAAAAAAAATGCAGAATTTTGATATATATATATATATAGGTCAATGTACAAAAAAAGGGGGAAGAAATTAGAAAAAACAAAAAAAAATAGTGGAGGGGGCATGGGCAGACCCAGGCCCCAGCAGGTCGAAAAGCCTAGCCCGTGTAGGCTCAGGCTTGGCGCGCAGGCTGGCCCATGCGCCCAAAAACAAATCCCCCCCTCCCCCTCCCCCCCAATTTTGGCGTTTTGTGCGAATTTAGCACAAATTTTTGCTCGATTTTCTCTGATTTTCTAAGCATTTTCCAGCAAAGAAACCATGAGAATCCCTAGTTTTGATTCATGGTTTTGAGGTGGCCAATAGATGATGCCAACTGGGCATCCAGCATGAGAGATTGGAGGCCACGTGGATGGCCACGTGTCATCCTATTTGGCCATGCAAACACCCCTTCATGCAACAAAACCCATTCTTGAGCACAAGTTCCAGATTTTTCAACTGTTGTAGCCCATGTTCATGAGCTCATATCTCCTTCGTTCCTTGATCAAATTTATTGAATCTTAGCTTGTTTTAAAGCTCTTACTACCATTTACGAAGTCCAACAAGCAAGTCACTGAATCTCGAAACCATTTGAAGCTGAGACCTTCGAGAAGAGGTGTTATTCATAGTGTCCAAACCTAGAAACCAGACAAATCTGTGTTGGAGCCACCTTTAGAGCTTCGATTCCTAGGCCATTTCAAGCCCATTTTAGAGGTAAGACTGTCCATCTTCTTCATTTCCATGTATATTCTAACCCCCAACTGATATAAAATGAAAAATAAGGCTTTACATATGTTTTACAAGCCATTAAAGTTGGTTATCTACTCACTGTTACAGCAATATGACAGAGACTATGTTGGAACAACTATAAGGGGGCTCACACCTGAACCATTCCAGGTTCGTCCCTTAGGTAAAATCCTTTATTTTATCCCTTATCATATGTACTTCAATGTCCAAGAGGTGGAAATCAGATATTTAAACTTTAAATGTGTTTTGTAAGTCACTGTCGTTGACTGTTCGACTCACTATTACAACAGTGCCAACAAAAATCAGGTTGGGACCAAATTTGAGGTTGTATTTGGAGCACCTAAGGATATTCGTTTTGACTGAAACTAGAGGCGTTTAAACCTCGTAGTAGAGGCTACAAAGAGGTATAAAAATCTAACCATAAACCTACGTGAATATGATTTATTACACTTACAAATATGTCATGTTAGCTGGATGTTTAACACTAAAAAAAATTCTAAGTTTTAGAATACATGTGACTTGTTTAATGAGACATTTGAACATGATTTTGGGCGCATATATGCTTACTTTTTGGAAAGATCCTTGATAGGGTATTGTAGAATGACCTACATACTCACAAAATGTGTAAGAAATGGCCCTTAGATTAGAGGTATGATGAGGTGAATAAACACATGGAAGAATGATAGAAATGTGAACCCAGAAATTCCTGTAATTCAGCTAAAAATTATAAAAGTAAATTAAATGAACAAACCTTAGTGCTTTGAGCTGAAATTTGGTAGAGAGGTTTCTAAGTATGTCTAGAATATGCATACCAAATTTCAGAACATTCTGACATGGATAAGTAGGTCAAGTTAGGCAAATCGTCACTGCCTGTCACATAAAATTCGAGAACACACAGACCCTGATATGTCAATTAAAAACACTATCAAACGAAGTCCTAATATCGTGATTTAAAATTCTAGGAAGATTTGAGGAGTCTAGAACATATCTGAAAAATTTGGCACAAATCTGATGTACGGACTACCCGCAGAAAAATTGGCAAGCTTGCTGCGCAAGATAGAAAAGAACCCAAAACTTGGCTAATTGTTGAGATTTTGGGATTTTGATCCAATTTTGCCCCAAATGGCCTATGTTGACCCAATTTGGGCACAAATTAACAAAAAGTGAGTAGGATGACCACATTGACCAGAGCTGACTAGGTTTGACCGATTGACCGAAACGGCTGGAGTCGATCAAAACTAAGTACAGACAGTGAGATTAAAGATTAGGCTACTACATGAATAAAACTGAGATTGAGTATAATGGATGCAGATTCGAGAGAGTATTACAGGACTAAGCCAATTGTCGACGGGACATCGGTGCGCAGGAACCGAGGTAAGTAGTTTGACCCAGGTGTTTTCTGTGACTTTTATTTATTGCATAAAACTTGTATGAAATGACATGGTTTAAATGGTTTCACAAGATTTAAATATATCTTATTGGTTTTGAGATTGGCAGATGTACACGAGTAGTGAGACCATAGGTTTGAGGCCCAAGCATCAAGGTCAGGGTACTTGATGTGATTGTGATAGACTCAAGGTCCGAGCACCAGGGGTTAGGGCATATGATCAGTGCGCCTAGCTGGCGAACCCGCTCGAGTCATGGCACTTGAGGATCGAGCACGGGGTTAGGGTATTCGCAGAGTACGCTTAGCTCACGACCCACTCGAGTAGCCAGTACGCCTGACTCAGGACCCGCTCGAGCGATGACTATAGGTTGGGTTTATTGAGCTAACCTAGCCTAGATACGATTTTAATTGGCATGGGTTTGAGATGTTTTCTGATACTATTGCGTTGTTTATAATTGTTTTCATACTATGTCATGCTTTCGTATGTCATATCATTTTTACTGCTCATGCATTGTTTTGGAGTGTGGGTTATGGTTGACATGCTGATCTTTCTAATCACTGAGCTACATGGATTTTAGGCTCACTACTCTATTACTATTCCAGGTTCTTCGTTGGCCGATAAAGGGAAAGGCGTGGCGATCGTCTGACTCGCTGACGACTCCTATCCCCTTTCTTTTGGTCTTTTGATTTAGAGGTTGGTTACTCCTTGTTTGTGTATAAGTGGTCACTTATGTATTTTGGACAAGACTAATATGTAAAGAAATGTTTCCGCTTCGTGTATTGCTTACTTTTGCTTTTAAGTGTTCCGATTATGCTGATATCGTCTGTTGTAAGAGATTGGAAAGGGTTTAAAAGTGGTTGGGCGAACTCGACGCGGTGAGTGGCTTTGTCGGGCTACTGTGCTATTCGAGCTGCCCTTGGCTTAGAGAAGGGGTCTCGACATTAGGGCTCACACTTTATGACACGACACAATAAATCGACTCGAACACAACACAAAGCTAATAGGTTTGGGTTTAGAATAAATGGGTTAGGGTCAAAATGGATCAAACACGATTAGATATGACTAAATTTGAGTTATAAACAGGTTAACCTGTTAAACTCAAAAATAATATGTTTAATACAATTGTAAATAAGTTAAAAGATAAATTATAAATAAGTTAATTTATAATTAGTGTATTTTATTAATTTTTGATAATATAATTTTTTAATTATTTTTTAAAAATACTTTTTTAAAAACTTAATTTATTTTTATATGTTTTATATTTTTATTAATATTTTTAAAAAAAATTTAAAATTTGATTATAAAATTTAAATATGTTATATACATGTACACAATTATGACATGGTTAATAAACAAGTCAGGTTAAAGTTTACAAATCTAACAAGATTAATAAATGGTGGGGCTTGGGTTTGTAATATATGGGTCAGACACATTTAAACATGACCTGTTTATAACACGAACTGCCACCCTTAATATTTCTTGTATACATTAATATGTCATGAGTTTTCTTTTACTTGTCATCAATATAATAGGTCTGCATATGTTTTCTATATATTTTCTATATATTTTTTATATATTTCTTATATATTTCTTGTATGTAATGATATGTCATGAGTTTTAATTTCACTTGTTATCAATATAATAGGTAATTTTTTTATATTTTTAGGTACAAGGATGCAATGATGAAGTATATATATTGTCAATTAGTATGTAGAGAAGTATACAATTAATATGAAGGAAAAAACATATACTTGCAATGGGTTTTAAATGGATGAGATACTATATCTTCATGGAGTCCCTATGATTAATGAGAAACATATAGACATATATTTTGTCGGGACCCCTTCCCTAGGATGAAGGGCTAACCGATCGGCACAGTGTCTCAAAAAACCCGCTCGCAAGCCGAGCTTGCCAAGACATTGTTAAGCCTCAACATACAACACCACATCACACAGTATCAGAGTAATCATAAGGAATGCAAAAGAAATTTAACATACGAACACCAATAAGAACTTCATATTTTCAAAGCGGGTCATTACACATGTGTAACAACGGGAGAGACTGTTCATTATATACAGGTTATCCTCACCCCTATACATAGATCCTAACCCTCAAAAGATGATAATAGAAAGGGAAATACAAAGAAGACCTACCAAAGAAAGAGTAAGGGAACGCGGCTCTAGGCGATGACCACTCCCTTGCCCTTATCCGCTGCTGAAGAACCTGAAAAGTTAGAGTAGTGAGCCTAATTGTCTACGGCGGCTCAGTGAGTAATGCAATCTAATTCAAACTTAAAACAAGTATTCTACAATTAAAAACATGTGTCATGAATGCATGAGCAATAACATTATGCAAGTAAATGCAACAGTAAACACCATTTAAATCCATGATGCAGTCGTGCACCTTCATTAAAAAATAGTTAAATAATAAAAAACATTCACCGAGGCTCGCAAGCTCTCTGAGGCGATTAAAAATCATTCGAGCGAGTTGCAGACAGTTAAGCACATCGTGTTGACTTCGATTAGGTCTTATTGCCATTGTTATCATCGTAACGACCAACTAGGACTTATTGTCATTGTCATCATCATAGGCCCACAGAACCCCCTAGTGGGCACTCTGTGCTAGGTGGTCACCTCTCAGGGTCGTATAAGAGACCGACACAACTCACCCTAACCCTGTACTCTCGGACCTCAAGTCTTGGTGCACTTTTCATTTAAAATCCATTTAAAAGAATGAGTGTCCATCACAATATGTAATCCATTTTCATAATGCACAGAATAACAAGCTCTAAGAAATGAGTTAGAAAACACTACTCACCTCGGGTCTTGTGCATCGATGTTCCATCGACAACTGGCACAGCCTTACTATACGCTCTCGAATCTGCATCAATTAAAACTCAATCTCAGTTCTATCCGTACAGTGACCCAATATCTAATATCACCGTCCCAACTTAGTTTTGATCGACCCGAGCCGTTTCGGTCAATCGGTCAGACATAGTCAATTTTGGTCAACTCTGATCAATGCGGTCATCCTAGTTGCATTAGGTTAATCCATGCCCAAATTGGGTCAACATACTCCATTCAGGTCAAGATTGGGTCAAAAAGGGTCAAAATTAGTTAAAAATCTCAAACCTCAACACTTAGTCAAATTTGGGTCCTTTGCTCTCTTACACAGCAAGCTTGCCGATTTTTTCTGCGGGCAATCCATATGCCGGATTTGTACCAAATTTTTCAGATCTATTCTAGACTCCTTAAACCTTCCCTATAATTTTAAACCATGATTTTAGGACTTCGTGTGATAGTATTTTTAGCTAAGATTCCAGGGACCATGTGTTCTCGAGTTCTATATGATAGACAGTGACTGTTTGCCTAATTTGACCCACTTATCTATATCAGATTGCTCTGAAATTTGGTAGTCCTAAACTGTACATGCTTAGAAATCACTCCACCAAATTTCAGCTCAATCCACAGAGTTTTGTCTATATAATTTAATCTCAGAATTTTTAGTTGAATCACAGGGACTTCTGGGTGACACTTCCTAGCAGTAAATTTTCCAAATTTTTTGTGATCAATACAACCATTGGATTTGTGTAAAAGTTTTCCAATTTGATCTATCTTGTCTAAGCTTTCACTAGAATTTTATTTCGTGATTTTGGAACTTCATTTACTAGGGTTTCTGGGTATAATAACAGAGATTATAAGAATCTCGTATATCCTGTAACAAGTAGTCACTTAGTGAGTTAATTGACCTACTTCCCTAATTTCGAATGGCCTGAAATTTGGTATACATATTATAGACACATCCAAGGACCTCTCCACCAAATTCCAGCTCAAATTGTCAAGGTTTGGTCAGTTAACTGATCTGATATTTATCTGTCCTGAAACTGGTTTTCAGATTCTCAAGTTTTTCCTAAGTTGTTTCAAGTGCCAAATCCCCCTTCTCTACAGCACTGATCTGAGGGTCTATCTTACTGATTTTGAAAGGTTTCAAGTCCCTAAACATTTATTTAATAAGTATCATCTAAAACAACAAGTAAGTATAATCCTAATCACCCTCAATTTCAAGTTCCACCATAGCAAGCCTAAGGGATTTCCTTCAGAAAATATTCTAAGTCCTAGATCCCTAACTGACAAGGCACATTTGCAAGTATATAACATCTAAAATACAAAGGCTTAGGGTTAGCTCTTTAT
The DNA here is from genome assembly GCA_030144865.1 of Tinospora cordifolia. Lineage (NCBI taxonomy): Eukaryota > Viridiplantae > Streptophyta > Magnoliopsida > Ranunculales > Menispermaceae > Tinospora > Tinospora cordifolia. The sequence goes on along the minus strand of JAJIYU010021265.1, from coordinate 1,134 downwards.
ACCTCTCTGTAGCCTCTACAATGAGGTTTAAAACGCCTCTAGTTTCAACCCAAACGGATGTCTACAAATTCTTCAAACACAGCCTCAATCTGGTTTTACTGCTTGCTCTCTGCAAAAACTGTCAAAACAGTTAGCCAGATAGTCAATTTCATGGCCTTATAAAATAGGTTGGGAGTTTTACTTTTTGATTTCCACCACTTGGACATGGAAGTACTCAAAATAAGGAAGAAAAAGAGGGGTTTTATCTCCAGAACGGACTTGAAATGGTCTAGGAATCAGAGCTCCCAAGGTGGCTTCAAGACAAACTCTTCTGGTTTTTTAGGCTTGAACTCTGTGGACAGCATCTTTTCTCTATGATTTTCGATTCAGATGGCTTCAAGATTGGGCAAACCACTAATGAGACTTCGTAGATGGTGTTATCAGCTTCAAAACAAGCTATAGATCACTAGATTTGGATGAGAAACGAAAGAGATTCAAGGTCTGGAAGGTGGGAGCAAGAGCTGGAAGTTTGGACTTAGGCAAAAATTTGGGTTTTTGTTGCATGAGAAGCTACTTGCATGGCATGAGAATAGGGCAAATGGCCTCCAAATCTTCATGTTAAATGTCCAGTTGGCACTTGCTATTGGCTTGCTCAAAACCAGGGATCATCAAACCATAGATTCTCATAGTTTTTGGCTGAAAAATACCTCAAAAAAATGCAGAAAATCGCCAAAAATATCCCAAAAATCATGGGAAGAAGAAGAAGGCGCCTGGGCCGGCCCAGGCACTAAACGCGCCTGGGCTCGGCCTTCGTGGGCCGAGTCCGCGCGAGCCAGAGGCCTGCGCCTCTAGCGCTACCGGGTCGGGCCGCAAGCCCGACCTGAAATCGGTCTGCAAAGGCCGAATTCGGCCCGTGCACCGATTTTTTATTATTATTTTTTTTTCTCCCCCTTATACATACATATATATATACTAGTTTGGTCACGTGCTTTGCACGTGTTATAGAAATGTTTTTGGAACATTAATAGTATTTATATAACTAACAAGTAAAATAATATAAAATATCATCAAATACTTTATTAAAGAATAAAGTTATATAAAATTATAAAGTTATACAAAATAAGTTAACAATAGTTTTTTAATGCACCAGTTAAC
>JAJIYU010021264.1:0-10102 GCA_030144865.1 Tinospora cordifolia | reverse complement strand
AGAATTCTAGTAGTACTAGAATTATACTGTAATCTAGATTATCTGATCTAGATCTAGAATATCAGATTGAGTCAATCTGATGATTTAGGATAAGGTCCAATTAGATTCTGATTGTAGATAAGATCCAATTAGATATTGGATAAAGTCCAATTAAGTTACCTGATAATCTAGAAGTCTACAGAGTTTAGGAAATGTGTTCTATAAATAGACCCTATGGGTTTGTAATCAATTCAATTCAATTCAATAAAGTTTAGAGCAGTGATATTTATTCTAACACTTTACCAAAAATCAATATTTTTCTCTCAAAAACTAAATAAATTTCTAAAATTCATGATTCTTTTCTAAAAGTAAATAATAACCCAAAAAATTATATTTTCCCCCTTCAAAATCATATTTCCTTAATAACTAATGTATCCTTTATCCAAAAGTTTTTCTTTCTCCAAAAATATATCTAAATTTTAAAATTTCTCAAAAATTACATTATCTTAAAATAAAACAAGTTTATTACAAAAATTATAATTTTTTCATTTAAAAATTTAATTATTTAAAATTGTTTATTTATTTTTATATTATTTATTTTTACTATTTTATACTTAATTTTGTAATGCATTATTTTTTAAGTTATATTAAAATTAAAATTTTATATAATAATTAATTGATTACTAATGATCTATTAAATAATTTATAACTAATTAATTTTCATTAACTATCATATAGTAAAATAATTATTTAAATTTTGTAGTCTTTTATATATTATTAATTAATTAATAATTAAATAAAAACTAAGAAAGAAGTAAAAAAAATATTCTGAAAATATTTTTTTGTAGTAAAAATGGAGTAAATAGTTTTAAAAAGAAGTCACTATTTGACATTTAAGTAATTTTAAAATAAAGTAAAAAATGGACTAAGGGTTGAAATGGAGTAATGGTGGAAGATGCCTAAATCTATAAACTTTCTGCATTGTTTTCAGTCGTAATCTCTGTATCACCTCGTACGAGATTGTGAATATGAGAGAGTTGGGGCAACCACAATGACAAGAAGACTACAAGGAAACCTGGTGGTGTCATCCAATTACATCACTACTATACTTTTCATTATTGTTATTATTAAATTTTTTTTAATCTCAGGAACTGGGAATGTCTATGATGATTGGTGAGAGGAGGAAATGAAGAGAAAAAAGGAAAAAAAAAACAACAATGGTTGAAGCCATTGCTCGGGGAGGTACTGCTAAAAGTTCTCTAGGGGCTTCCTTTTGGCTTGTTTGCTACTTTGACAGGAAATACAGGAAGCAAACATTTTTCTTTCCTTAAAATTAAGATGGTGATCTATAGTTAAATATATTATTGGTCAGTATTTTTTCCCACCTACCCATCAATGGCTACAATTTTATTTAGAAAATGTTTTTTTTTTCAAACTTCCCTTTCTGTTTTTATTTCTATTATCATTATTTTTTCTCACCTACCATCAATGTCTACAATTTTATTCAGACAATGTTTTTTTTTTCTTAAAACTTTCCTTTCGTTTTTTGTTTCTATTATCATTATTTTTTTAATTGTTCATTTTTCACATGCTAAACGTGGGCAATTAATTTGTTTATTATCACTAATTGTTAACTTTTTAATTCTCAGCTATTAAATATAATTTACCATATCTTACAAAACTTCTATGTACAATCAACATTATAATTAAGGCAGTTAGTTCATATCAATTTTTTTAATTTATGAAATATTTGTGTACATAAGTTTAACATATAAATATTTTTTATGACACTATAAATAGACACATTCAATCATTCATACCTATTACCTTTTTTTTTCCCTGTTTTGTTCTATCTTATTAAATGAATTCAAGTAGTCACTTAATTAAATATAACTTTTTATTATTTATGATATTATCAATTATCAAATTTATAACTTCAATTAGTATTTGAGTCTAATTTTGTCTTAGGCATATAACTACGTAAATGTCCTTAAAATTTGCAGGCTATTACACTTGGACAACAATCGATGAACCATATCGATAAGACCAGAATTCAAAGAAGAAAAGGTTCACAAATTATGATCCAGTATTCCATAAAGATGTTCTCAAACTATTCATATCGGACCCTCATTTTTTTTGTTTCTTTTTTTTTTTTTTGGTGTGTTTCTGTGTACTTGTTAGAATGGTAAATAAACACTTAGGCCCTGTTTGTTTTATAGGATTGGAGTAGGATAGGACAAAAAATTATCCTAATCCAGTGTTTGAAACTACACAGGATAAGACAATTTTTTGTCTGGACCCACTTTTTAATCCCATGTTGGTGGGATAACTCAAACCCACCATTTTGGATGGAATTGAGTTATCCTACCCAAAAAAAAAAAATTACTTTTATTTTTTTTTAAAATATTTTTTTAAAATTTTTATATCCCATCCTATTTCATTCTATCCTATCCCATTAAAATAATCCTATTCCATCCTATGTACCAAACGAGCCCTTAGTGATAACTACTACGTTGCACCAAAAAGAGAATCTCCGTTCAATGATATATACAACAGAAATTACTTTCAGTTAGGACTTTTGGTCAAAGTAAAAGTGACAGTCCCAAAGCTTTTAATTACGACATTTTCAGGGTTGCAAATAAAGGAAAAGAAGTAAAAGTATCAACTACAAAATAGTAGTTCTAAGCTTTGCTTTCACTTATGCGTTGTGCGTCATAAATAAAAATTATTATTTCAGAACTAAAATATTTAAAAAGTTGCAAATTTACATATTTCCATAGGAAGGATAGGAATTTTGTGTAGAAGTGTAAATTTTTTTACTCAAAAATATTTTTGGTAAGAAATTTTCTTTAACTAATTAAAAGCTAACAAAACTAAAACCAGTCTTATATTTTTTTTATAATATTTTATAAATACCAAAAAATTAAAATTATCAATAAAAGGAACGAAAATCTTCATTTATCAAAACTATAATATCAACGACCATAATGTTCACACAAGTAGTATGTATATGAAAAATTAAACTTTGTACAAGTCAAACTATACAGTAAGTATCAAAATGTATATGGATGTGATTATTAAACATTGTAGAAGTAGTTGATGAAGGTGGCAAGATATCCTTCTTGAGTCGACCTATCGTGACCTTTTCTCAGGTAATGTTATGACTAACACATAATCCTCAAATATGTCAGAAAACCCTATAAGTCTTCCTAACCAAATCACTAATTTCTTGAAAAATTTGACAGTTTTCTATAAAAATATAACACATGTCACCAAATTCAAATTACATGATAGATTACAATCAATATAAAAAAATCATATATTTCTTGAACAAACTAACCATACATCCACACAATCTACAATTTGTTCTGACAATACATTCAAATGATAAAAAGTTTACATACATCTCTAAATACATTAATCTAACTAATTATTACAATTATAACACACTATCAATTCCAAAAGAAACTAATAATGATATCATAACATCTTCCCTTTCCCTTTCCTATCAAAACCTGAAAAAAAATTATAGAAAGTAGAGTGAGCAAACAACAAGCTCAGTGAATAATCTAACTTAGGTATTATATAGTCCTCATATGTATAAGATATGCAAGGCAAAACCAATTTCCATTACTTGCAAATGAAATAAAAATAACATACATACATAATATAATGTGTGAACAAGTATATAATTTTAACAATTTGCAATCTTTTTAAAAATATGAACAATCTCCCTCCTTCCAGATAATAGAGCGAATCTGCTTTTCAACACACAAATGAGGAGTGCACTGACCTCTATTTATCCAATTATTTATCCATTTCTATCTCATGTCAGGTATGCACTAACCAAAATTATCACAACGATTAATCTTGTGATTAGTTTGTTTCGTGAGACTATCACCAATAGAAATATTTTTATGTCAATAACCTACTTAGGTATGTAATTGACATTTTACAATACATTAAAATCATTTTATGAAATTCAAATAATCATGTAATACAATATATCATTCTATTTAAATATAAGACAAAATTTAATATAATACCAATGTCACACATAATATTACAAGTAAGGATTGCTCACCAAAATTAATGTCTAACTAATTCTTAATATTGAATAGCAATTTATCTCTACAACACCAATAAAATCCTATCACCTAAAAATCATTTTGTATGTATCACATCAAATTTAACTCATTTTAATTTATTTTATAAATCATTTTCAACGTATTTACAACTCATATTTAATCTAATATAAACATTTATGTTCAATAATCTTTAAGATTATTTTTCTGCTCATATAAAATATTTTTATAGTAGAAAATATTAAAATCAGGCTTCCAATTATATTTTTATTATTTTTAAATTTTGATAAATAATCCTATTGGTTAATCACTCACCAAAACTTCAATTGATATCCAAAATTTACGAATTTGCTATCGATGGGTATATATTTTTGTTCTCTATATTTTTATAGATATAATTAAAATTTTATTAGGGTTTAATATACCCAAAAACCCTCTCAAAGGTTATTTAATTTTAATTATTTATTTTAGTGTTTACGGGACAAATGAAAAAAATCAACCACACATCTGAGATCTACATATCACCAGGAGTGCATTGATATAACTTTTACTGAGTTTTACTCACAGTATAGTAACACCCTGTTTTTGAGTATTACTATAAAATACTTCCTGCAGTAAAAATTACACTCCTAAGATTATAGTATGTGGCTTACTTGACATTTTTATAATAAAAAAAATTGTTTATCTGTGCGTCGAATCTGTCTTCCTTTGGGTCGTTTGTTTGCAACTTTTTTCTTTCAAACCCACTGAATTGACATTTGTTTTGGTTTTTTCTGTTTGCAACTCGTCTAGGCACGTGAAACATATATATATATATATATATATATATATATATATATATATATATATATATCTACGTTTTTTTTATTTTCTTTTTTTCCCCCTATTAACTCAATGCACCACTTATATATATATATATATGTGTGTGTGTGTGTGTGTGTGTGTGTGTGTGTGTGTATACATACTAATTGTTTCTAATTCTATAATAATAATGATAATAATATTACTACTACTACTACTATTAAATCACCCAAATTTATTTATTTTCTAGTGTCTTTATAAATTGCATTTCTTTTTCCATTCGACATTATTTGCACTTATATGTTCATGTATAATATATGTTTATACACACATAGGTGATGTTCATGTGTCATAGAAATTACAGGTTATTACAATTTTTTCAACTTAAGAATTTTATCTTTGAAATTTAAAAGAAAAAGAACGTACCTCAAGTAGTGAATAAATCTGGGAACCACTCCTGCATTATATCCTCATGTTCCCAGGTTTGCTCCTAATTGTCATAGACATATCATTTGATTCTTACCAAAGGAATTTCTTTATTCCTCAATTTATGTATTCTTTTACTAACTATTTGTATAGATCTTTCTTTATAGTTGGTCTTCTCCCCAACTTGTAATTAAATCAAATCCAAAAATTTGTTGAATCTGGATAATACTTTTATAACATAGACACATGAAACACGTTATGAACATTGGCTAACTAAGGTGGTAAAGCAAGACTATAAGCTAATGGATCAATTCTCTCCAAAATTTCAAACGGTCCTACAAAGCACAAAGCTAACTTTCTCCTCACTCCAAATCTTATTTGACCCTTCTGTCATGAAACTTTCAACAATACCTAATCATGTAATGACCCATATTTTTGGACATTGAGTCAATGAAATCGACATGTATTTTCATGTATCAATTAATGAATTATAAATGAAAAAACATGATTTTATAGGTATTGTATAAATTAATGTGTGTATTAAATGGAAATAATTATTTAGTGGGAATTGGTAAAAAAAATGAAATGAATGAAAATGATGAATGAAATAAATTAATTACCATTGGTATATATGTATATACATAGATGTAGGTGTGTGTGTATATATATATAGATGGGGCACATTCATGGAAAAAAATGAATTAATAAAATGCATAAATAAAAAAGATATGATGGATAGTCAAACAAAAAATGAATATACAAGAGATATTGTTTATTAAGTGGATGGATAAGTCAAAAAAAAAAATGATGAGTAAGTGGATATAAATAAAATTAATATATATATATATATAAATATATATAGGTGATGCAAAGCAAATAATAAAATAAAAACAAAATCATTATTATTTATTGGATGAGAATGATGAGGTGTGGAGAATATATATATATATTGTAGGTGGGGCCCGCCCCCCCTATGGTTCATTCTTTGCTCACACTTGCCCATCCAGGATCAAGAAAAAAAAAAGAGAAAGAGAAGCGAAAGGAAAGAAAAAGAAGGAAAAAGAAGAAGAAAAGAGAAGGAAAATAACAGATTTATCAAGGATCCTACATTTTAGGTAATCTATTTTTACCTCTATTCAATTTAGAATTGTTATTGAAGTTATGAAATTCAATTTTTCTAGTGTAATTTTTATTAAATGTTTTAGTCTATTATATAACCCAAAATTAGGGTGTTTTTTTTCATAAGTAAAAATATACAATATATATCATTGTATCCAAAATAACGAGTAGAATGTAGATATGTTATATTATTTGTAACCTTGTGAACCCTATAAATGTTTATGATAATTAGAAGCCGACACATAGAGGGTATACCTATTAGCACTAGAATTTGAGTGGGCAGGTATTGAAATGACTAGAATGAAATACTAAACTCAGTGACACTAAAATTAAGATTTTTGGAGATCAATAGTTATATTAAATTTGAGTTGGTAGGTACTGAAGTTTATCTAGTCTGTGAGTAGTAATTTAATGTATTTATTTAATCTTTTATTCTACTTATGATTGTTGCATAATTGTATGCCACATGCATTGCATATCGCATTGAAATGAGGCTTCTTGGGGGAATTCATATTCGAGTCTTGCCAGGTACAACACAAACTACTCGGTCAATCCCTTGTGTGGGTGTAATATCTTTAAATCTCACAAAGGCGTACACGTTGATTTCTAAGTATAAAATAAGCTAATCAAGAAAATATAAAGATATATTTAAATAAATGCTACAAGTGCAAATTATTTAAAATAAATTAAATATTGAATTAAAGTGGCAGTTGGTTATTTGATAATTATAGATAAAAAATAAATTAACACAATACTTGCGTACACGTCGAGAACAAACATAAAAAATTTATTAATCAAGAAATGAATTAATTAAAGACCTTATTTTGTTTAAATATATGCGTAAACTATGGTTTGGAAAAATAACAAAATATTAGTTAATGAAAAATTGGTAGATTAAAAATTAAACGTTGATTCGATAACAAAAAAGAGAGAGAGGGAAAATTCTAGAAATTTTGGGAAGAATCGCAAATAGAATAGAGAGTGTGCTCTATTTTCTTGGCGAATATCAAGAAAAAATTTTGGGCGTTGATGGCCGTGCTGAGAAGAACTGAAAATAGAAGAAAGAAGAAGAATTTGATTTTTTATCTTGTTAATTTGGGTGATCTGAAAGAAGAAAACTAGAAAGTTGAAGAAGAAGCAAACATGATTTGTGATTTGGGGCTTTTGATTGGGTGTTGGGCGAACAGCAAGAGTAAAGAAGAAGAACACAAATTCATTGTGATTTGTGCTTACACTAGCTGGGGTTTTTGCGATTAGGATGCAAACTGAAATGAACAAAGACAAGAGGGTTTTGTGCGTTGCTACTGGTGTGAATCGCGGACAGAGAAGAATAAATCCTTGTTACTACTGCGTATGGATCGAAACGATGAAGAACATCCAAATCTGGAAAAATGATGGTTGCTGGCCGTGGATCAAAATAGAGGAAATAAGAAACGTGGTGGTGCAATTTGCTTGCATGTGTGTGTTACTATTGTTGACGGACGAAGAAAGAGAGGACAACAAAGGGGGTTTTGATTTGAGCACAAAAAGAATGAAGAGGAATGGAATCTAGGGCTCGGGTGTTGTGCGATTTGGGATTTTGGAGTGGTTGTGTGTGTAGGATGACAAACAAGATGGGAAGAAGAGGAAACCAAAGTTGTTGCGTCTTCATGGTGGCCGTGTTTGCTATTGCTGGTCTGTGATGAAGATTTGTTGTATAGAAATTGCTGGTGCGTGAAAGGAGAGAAGAGGGACGAAAATTGTAACACCCCAACCCCTTAGAAATAAGTTTAAGCTCAACCATAAGGCAGGTTGGGTCCTATGTTATATTTACAAGTACACAACTTGCATCTCAATTCCTTTATTCTAACACTTATTGAAATACTCATAAATACACTTCCATTGAGTTTAATTTTCAACAATACAAGTGAATAAAGGAAAGCTTCAAACTCTTTAATTATTCAAAATTAAATAAAGAAATACATTATTGAATTTATATAATCAAAAGAAAGAGTACATAATTCTAAAATTTAAAACAAAAATTCAGCGGAAGTCTTTATTTAAAATTTGGGCAGTATGCCCTTACATAGAAACTTTCTAAAAATAGACTTTCTAGTTCCTTAGCAAGCTTGATCATGCATTTCAAATTATTGAAAAATAAAAGGAAGGGATGAGAACATAGCCCAGTGGATCATTCATTAAACAACTAAGTTACTATTCAAATCAATAGCACATCCAAATTCAAACACTTTCATGCATCAAGTGATTCAAGCAACTTTTTGGTTGTAGTTGACGTTAAGACTGAAAGAGGTTCTACTCCCTTAATGTTCTTAATTTAGATACCCATCTTTATGGTAGAAAAACATTTCTTTGTTACTTTTCATTGGATGCCACATACCAAGTATCCCTTAGTTGAGCCCCACAACCACACACTCCAAGCATGTGTTAAAAATACCCATAGCACCCATACGAGTCACTATGATAGTACGTGGTTCTTATCTTCGATTTCTTATATTTAAGAATCACATAATCATAAAAGAAATACAAAATGTAAATATCAGAATTTTAAACAACAAAGAAAACATGAAAATATTACATAACATGCTTGAAATATTTTATATTAAATCTTAAACATAGATTGTAAACATTGAATTAAAACATAACAACATGCTGAGCTAAAATTAAAATATGATTAAACGTGCTGAAGCTAAAATAAAACATGCTGAAAACTAGAATTCAAACAAGCATGAACATGCTAGAAATTTGAAAGAGCAAAGTAGGAGTTCAAGAAATCCCCTCCACTTTAATCTGAGTTTCTTTGTAGAATCTGGCAAAGGTTCCCCTTATCTACCACTTTTATAACTTCAAGAACTTCTAATCACCAACAAAACTACTTCAACAACTCTCTAAAATACTAAAATAAGAACTTCTCACATAAGAGAGGAAAGCGAATGAGAAGAGGTGCCAAGCAGAGGGCAAGAACAAGCAAAGAGGGAAGTGTCAACTCTTTGCTTTGGGATGAGATGAATGTGAGCAAGAGGGGATATTTATAGGTGTTCATGAACACTTAGGGGACGTCTATGGGCAGCTCACAAAGTTTGGCAACTCACAAAGTTGGGCAACTTTCCAAACCAAGGTAGATGGCTAGGCTTGAATAGGGCAAGTGTGCTTATGGGCCCATTTAAGCTTGCCAAATTCTCATTAGCTAATATTTGATTATCTAGCCTATTTCTTAATTAATATTAAATAATATTTTCAGACTTGGAATCATGCTAATCTCAGTTGGACGTCCTCTTTTAAATAAGATTTTGCTCATAAAACTTTCTTATTTGGTTCCTTTGCTTGCTCATCACACCAACACTGGAATGCTTGCTATTTCTCTATTCTTGGGCATCAAGCAATGAGAGTATGCAATCAAACTTGAAGGGACACTATATCATAGTCTAATATGCACATATAAGCTTAAGGAAACTCACTAAATAATTCAAACTCCAAGTATGATGCACCTTTTAGTGTACACCCATGAGTTGGCAGCAAAAGGGGAGAAAAAGAAGTTTCTATTTTGGTTTTCTTGGCTTATGTGCATGGGACGTGTTAGTTGTATAGCAGATTAATTATATTATACGTATTTTACATATAATGTGCATTAATATGATAGAAAATATAGTGTATTTGCTTATATTTAGTATAATAAGCATTTAGAGCATCGTTGC
>JAJIYU010021263.1:0-10097 GCA_030144865.1 Tinospora cordifolia | reverse complement strand
GTATTTGCACATAAGATCTGGTGGCATGAACTTTATGGTGAGCACTTTACGCTCTATTCAGATCATAAGAGCCTCAGATATTTGTTCTCACAAAAGGATTTGAACATGAGACAGAAGCGATGGATGGAGTTGTTGAATGATTATGATTTCACTATTGAGTTTTTCCTAGGAAAGGCCAATATAGTGGTTGATGCTTTCAGTAGGAAACGAGTCGAGACTGCATACATGGTGAGACATATGTCCCATGAGTTGATGATGCTTGATTTTGCTTCGATCATAACTATCCATGAGTCATCTACTGAGGCCAGAGTCAGTGCACAAATTTTAGCCCAATCAGTCCAGATTTAGGAGATCACAGAGGGACAGTCTTGTGCTGCAAACTATGATATGTTTAGGACTTGGGCAGATAACGCTTCTCGAGGAGAGTGGTCATTAGATTCACAAGGTGCACTGAGGTTCAGGGGACGGCTATAGGTACCAGATGATGCTAGTCTGAGACGCAGTGTGCTCAAGGAGCTAAACCGATCGAGATATGTTGTTCGTCTGGGCGCCAATAAGATGTACCAAGATGCTAAACGAACATATTGGTGGCCCAAGATGAAATGAGACATAGCAATCTTCATTCAGATATATGATGAGTGCCAGAAGGTCAAGGCTAAGCACCAGAGACCCGGTGAATCTTTATAGCCCTTATCTATACTAGAGTGGAAGTGGGAGACATCACTATGGACTTCGTTATAGGACTACCTCGTACACAGCGGAGACATGATGCTATTTGGTTAGTTGTGGACTATTTGACGAAGTCTGCCCACTTTCTTCCTATGCATAACAAGGAATTAGTGGAGCGATTGAGCCGACTCTATATTAGAGAGATTATGAGGCTCCATGGGGTCCCTTATCCATTGTGTCTGATAGAGACGCAAGGTTCACATCCCAATTTTGGCAGGCATTACAGACTCAGCTAGGGACGAGGGTGAACCTTAGTACAACATTCCATCTACAGATAGATGGCCAGTCTGAGCGTGTGATCCAGATCCTTGAGGATATGCAGTGATCTTGCATTTTAGATTTTGGTGGTAGTTGGGAGGATCACTTGGCTCTATGTGAGTTTGCTTATAATAACAACTACCAATCGAGCATTGGGATGGTGCCATTTGAGGTGTTGTATGGTCGACCATACAGGTCTCATGCATGTTGGTCAAGATAGGTGACAGAGCAGTTTTAGGCCCTCCCTTCATACAGAACAAAATAAGAAGATATAGAAGATTCGACAGAATATGAAGGCAGTTTAGGATTGACAGAAAAGTTATGTGGATAATCGGAGAAGGGTCCTTGCGTTTGATATTGGTGACCATGTCCTCCTCTGCATTTCGCTTCACAAGGGGCGAACACGCTTCAAGATTTCAAGGAAGCTCGCACCAAGATATATTGTATCTTTTGATATCCTTGAGATGATAGGCCACGTTGCTTATCAGCTAGCGTTGTTGCCCTCGCATATTATTGATTGGAGGCATATTGAGTTGCGAGAGGATTGTACATTTGATGAGATGTCTATGGCCGTCATAGATTGAGTTGTGAAGAAGTTGCACAACAAGGAGATGGTACGAGTGCGCTAGCAGTTCCATGGTGTTGAATAGGATACATGCGAAACTAAGGATTACATAACCCGTCACTACCCTAAGCTAATAAGTGTTGCTCCTTGACTTGTATTAGCTGTATCATTGTAAATTTTGAGGATGAAATTCTTATAAGGAGGGGAGGTTATAACGACCCATGATTTGATACGCAAAAATTATCGAGTCCGATACGTGTATTTTCTAGAGTTTTTAATGAAAGTACACAAATTTTTCTCGATTTTCCCTACTTTAAATTATTTATTAAAAAAATTAGAATAATGGGAAAAAATACAATTTTGAGGAGAAAATACATGAAATTATAAGAAAAATATAATTTCTGGAGAGAAATAATTTTTTGGGATTGATTGTTAAATTTTTAGAATAATTATGAAATTTTTGAAGCAATTAATGGAATTTTTGAAAGAAAAATGTGATTTTTGGTGGATTATTCAATTTTTGGAGAAAATAATTATATAAATGATGAAATGAGGTATAATTGGAATATTTTAATGAAAAATGATTAATCAGTAATTTTAATAAATTTAGAAAAAAAATGAAATTCAGATATATAAATATATATGTGTATCATATACAAAATAAAAGAGGAAATAACAAAAAAAAAATTCTACGCATAGGTCAAAAGTCGGTCAGGCCTATAGCGTGCAGGTTGATGGCCCGCGCGATTTCAACCAAGCTATGGGCCGACCTGTTCACCTGGCCGGCCGACACACCAAAACGACTCCCCCCCCCCTCTTTTTGACAAATTTATGGGCAATTTTCAGCAACAAAACCATGGGGATCCATGGTTTTTAAGCCATAGTTTTGTCATCAAATCTCAGCCTCCTGATGTGGCCAATGAGTAATGCCAACTAGTTATCTTGCATGGAAGCTCAAGAGCCACATGTGTAATACCCCGAAATTTTGTGAGCGCACTACGTCGCGAGTGGATATAAAATAAAAATATAATTCGTAAAAAAAAAAAGAATGAGACTTTAAAATAAATACCTAAGAGTGTGTTGAAAAATGAAATAAATAGTAGTTTTTATAAAAATAAAATAAATGAATATATGAATTTTAGAGTTACTAATGCTTTAGGAAATAATACTAATGATGACAATGAATGAATTAGAGTAATTTTTTAGTTAAATATTGATATAAACTATAATTTGATAGAATAGTCAAGTATGAGTCAGTCGATGAAATTATTAATGAGCTAAAATCCAAGAATTTTTTGAGACAGGAAAAATAAGGTTTTAAAGAAATGTGTGGAGAGTAATTAAATTCAAATTTTGGTTTATTAGCTTAAATTTATTAAACTAATGTAGTATATACATATATGCGGATGTATATAATTAAATTTAATAGATGTGTAGAAATCAAATAAATTAAATTAATTTAATTAACTGATAGGTAGATATTCAGATTTTGATTAACTAATTAAGTTAAATGATAAGTATGTATTAGTCTAATTGGAATTGGTAGAAAATGGGTGGGGCGGTGAGTTTGCAAACGAAGAAGAGCGTCGAGTGGGTCTCGAACTATCTGGACGACAAAAGATTGAAGAAGAAGCCAATGCAATGTTTAGCTGGTTGTAGATCAAAACAAAAGAAAGGAAGAACGAAAGCAGAGGAAGCTGCTGCATCGTCACACAAACAGGGAGCAGAACGAAAGAAGAAACCATGCAAGCATGAAGATCCGAAAACAGGGAGACATGATGTGTTGTTGCTGATGTTGGGCGTTGTTGCATGAATAGAGAAAGGAGGAACAGAGGTGCAGCTGCTGCTGCTGTTGCTGCCGAATGAAGAAGGGGAATGAAAAGAAGAAGAGGGGATGACTAATGGGGCGTAGTTGGTGCGTCGGGTAGACAAGAGAAAGAGGAAGAAGACCAGCTTTGCTGGTGCTGCCACCGCTGCGGCTACTCTGGCTTCTTGTTGCACGAACAGGGGAAGGAAAGGGAAATCAAACGAGAGAAGAAGAGCAAGCTGCTATTCTGTTTTCATGGTTCCAATTTCTGGGTAGAGCATCCATTCGGTGTAACAGAAGAGAGCAACTTGAAGCCATGATGGGTGGTGCAATTTGATGCACTTTTTTGGTTTAAATTTCAGTTTGAAGCTTGATTGTGCTCCGTTCCAGTTGGAATTTTAATGTTGGGCATTGTGGGTTGCTGCTAGGTTGCGATCGTGATGTAGAGAAAGGGAAGCTGAAATGAAGGAGATGGGAAGCCATTGCTGCTAAAGTCTAGGCGTGAAGAAGGAAAACTGAAGTTGATGTGTTGTCGTCGTTGCTGCTGCTGCTGCAGAATGAAGATGAAGCAGCTGTGCTGCCGTGAACCACGCACAGAGGAATAAGAACAGATAAGAAATCGTGCTCTGTGTTGGACGATTAGGTGCACGAGTTGAAGGAAGAAGATTTGTAGCTATTGCTGGATTTTTCTATTGGAGTTTCGTTGGTGAATGCTGTTGGACGTGAGTTGAAGCAGAATTTGTTTGTGAGTGTTGCGGTCACTTGATTTTGGAATTGGGTGATCGGATGATGTTGGTTGAGGATTGTACATGATTGAGCTACTGAATGGAGGTTCGATCGTTAAATGGGAATTAAATTTTCTGCTGTGCGTCGTTGTACAAGGAAGAAGAAGATGAAGCTGCAGCTGAACATGAAGAGGAAAATGGAGATCATAGCAGTTGTATGTGTTGGTTGATCAAATTGTTCGTTGTGAGTTTTAGCTGCTGGCGGTGAAGAGAAAAATGAAGAAAGATCAGTTGTTGGTGGTTATGACGTTTGGTCTAAAAGGAAGAACGGGTTGCAACTGGTGCGTGTGGTTGTTGTATGCACGAAGAAGACAACGTAATTACGTTGTATATTTGAATTCTAAATGTTAGATGGTATGAAATTTATTTTTGATGATTTTAGAATATAAAGAATGAAATTTGAAAACTTAAACCTTCAGTAGTTTAAAATATAAAATCTAAAGTCTTGTTAAATATTTTTATGTTGGAATTAGTATTTTCATCTATATCAGTTTTTGAATAGATATTAAAATATGAATATTGAAGTTTATCGAGGTTTAGAAATTAAAATCTTATTTGGAATTTAGATGTAAAAAATAAATATTAAAAAAAATTTATTTAAATAAAAATTAATTAAATCAATTACAAAGTTTAGTTGAAAAAATTTATTTAATAATTTTAATGAAATAAATTTAACAATAGACTATTCATTAATTATTGAATATGAGGATAAATTAATTTAATGAAATTAAGTTACTTAATCTTTTAAACTTGGATTGGAAAAATAATTTTCTTGCATATTAATAGTTTTATTTAATATTAGAAATTTAAGATTTAATAATTTAAATTAGTTAAAACTAAACATGTAACATTTAGAAGCCTTATTTTGTTCGTAACTAAATTGACTATGGTATTAATAAATTATTTAAATTACGAAGATTAAGTTATTAGAAATCTAATTCCACAATAGGCTTGTAAGTAAATTAGTAAAGTTGTAATTTCAAATCAAAGAAATTTAAAGAACTTAGAAGTTATTTTAATTAGAATGTATAAAATTTTAGAATTTAGGAATGACTCAAAATTAGTTGAAAACTAATATCTAGACTCCATAATTAGTTGGAAATCTTTAAACTTATATATATATATATATACTTTGAATAAGATTTAATATGAATTAAGAACTTAAGAATTTTTATTGATTATTGAATTTCAGACTCTTACGAATAGCTCGAAGGAAAGCAAGGTCGCCCTGAAGACTGGCAAAATTAGGTAGGCATGACTTCCTTGCTCATATGTATTATATAGATTAGAGATTCAAAGCATTTGATTGAATAGTTCTAGGTTATTAGAATTTTATTAGGAAATTGGTTGGAATTGTTTGGCTTATGTGAATGATGTGTGATGTATGATGAATTGTTTAATTCATGTGTAACTAGTTCATGACATGATCTTGCATTTGGATTTACTCAAATATGCGCTGCATGAGTAGGAACATTTGCATTTAGATCTCATTTTTCACTCATGCATATTGTCACGTTAACTTGCATGAATAGTTTGAATTATTTTCTTAGTGCATTGTGTGATGCTTGGTGTTATTGAGACTGTTTGTAAAACTAAAATAAGACGATGTTTTATTAAGAATTCACGTACCGGTGTGATTGTCAAGCCTAAAGCGGATCGAGGTGACATCTCCTATATGTCACTACTTGAAATTGTCGAGCTACAAGGCAGATCATAGATATTCTCACCCGGAGTTGCCTAAAATAGCTCGAAGTCTTTGGGAGATGGTACGATGCTGCAGTAAGTACTCTCTCTTAGGTTGTGATGTGAGTGTCGATTTATTTTAGATGGTTCTTGGAAACCTCTGAGATTAGATTGGATCACGGGAAATACCGAGAGGCATCTCAACCCTCTTCCGATCTTAGATTACAACTAAAATAAATGAATGTTTGAAGTGCCTAATGTTTGAAAGTGTTTGTAATGTTTTGGATTGGGTCTGTATAATGCATGTGATGTGTAGGAACGATCCACTGGGCTTTCGAGCTCACTCCATTCTATTTTTCAAGACTTAATTGGGGCGTAATACACAACAGTCTACGTCAGAAGACTCACATTCAAATGGAACACTTAATTGAAGAGGTGGTCCGAGATAGGTAGTGTTGAAAGTGGTATTTGTTTAATTTTTCTAAAACGATCCTCATGTAGTTGATTTTAAATTCAGTTGATTAGTTTTGAGAACAAATTTATATGTTTAACATTTCTATTTTAATACAGGTTTTTAAGAACTTATGATGTCTTAATTATAAATCGTATTGTAAAATTCAGTGAATGTATTGAGAAAATATCTTGTTCTTTTATTTGTACGAAACATTTATCTAGACATCGACTTGCAAATGAATCATTATGAATTTACTTTTAAAGAAAAAGAATTTTGACAGAAGAAAAATTTAGATAGCATCTCGATTTTCTACGGGCGACGATCCACACGTGACACAATACGTGAACGGAGGTCCGATTGAAAATTGGGGTGTTACAACGTGGCACCTTGTTTTGCCATGCAAACACCCCTCCCATACAACAAAACCACCACTTGAGCAAGAGTTTTTTGGTTTCTAGCTCCTCCCACTTACATTCCAGAGCTTGCAACTTCTTCATTTCTCATCCATTTTATCTGAAATTTGGCTCAATTCGAAGCTCCTACAACCCTCTCAAAGAGCCCCAAGCCCTTTTGTCCAAGTGCACAACCACCTGAGACAAAAACAACCAAGAAAAGGTGTTGTTTGCCATGTTTCAAACCCAAAAAAATTGAAAAAAATTGTGTTGAATCAATCTTTGGAGTGTTAATTCCTAGGCCATTTCAAGTCCATTCTAGAAGTAAAATCCCTTTTCTTCACCCTTATTACATGTGTTTCAATGTCCAAGTGATAGAAGTTAGAATCTAAGGTCCTAACTACGTTTTATAAGGTGATGAAGTTTACTATGTTATCAAATGTTTCAATAGTTTCTGCAGAAAACTTACCTTGGGACCAGATTGGAAACAGTGTTTGGAATACCTAGAGGAGTACGTTTGGACTAAGATTAGAGGCATTTCGAACCTCATACTTGGGACTACAAAATAGTAGAAACTTGAACCATAAGCCTCTATAGTTTAGATTTTCTATGCTTGCAAATATGACCTAGTAGTTAGGTATTATGGGACTTAGAAAAATTTTAGAACACCTTTATGCATGCCATGTTTTGAAGTTGTGTTTGAGAGTAAATATGACTATAGCTGCTTGTTATTTTGGGTATGACTTAATTAATCAGAGTTCTAGGATCTAAACTCTTGCAAAAACAATAAGAAACAGCCTCGGATTGGTGCTGGAACCAAAGTACATAGGCACTTGAAAACCATAGGAGATTTGAACCATTTGAACAATCTGTTACATGACATAAACGTAGGAGACTAGTTGACTGACCAAATGAAGGCAGTTTGAGCTGAAATTTGGTGAAGAAGTCATTAGACATGTCAATATTATGTGTACCAAATTTCAGGATATTCTAAATTTAGGAAGTAGGTCAACCAATTCACTAAGTGACAGCATGTCGCAGGGAATACGAGATTTCACAATCCCGGTTAATGCACTTAGAAACCTTAGTAAATGGTGTTCAAAAATTAGAAATAAAAATTCTGGTGAAGGTTTAGGCAATCTACATAAAATATAAAATGTTTTGCGTAAATCCAACTTACGAATTGATCGCAGAAAAATCAGCAAGTTCGCTGCGAAAGAGATTAAATAGCTCAAAATTAGGCTAAGTGTTGAAATTTGGGGATTTTGACCCAAATGACCCAATTGACCTATTTTGACCCAATTTGGCAAAATTGATCAAGAGTGTCTAGGTTGACCACGTTGACCAGAGTTGACCAAGTTTGATCGATTGATTGAACATTGATTGAGGCGATTTAAGTCGATCAAAACTAAGTAGAGACAGTGAGATTAGAAATTAAGCCACAATATGAATAGAACTGAGATTGAGTTTAATTGATGTAGATTCGAGTGAGCACTACGGGACTGGGCCAATTGTCGACGGGACATCGGTGCGTAGGACCCTAAGTGAGTAGTTTGATTTAGGTGTTTTTTGTGACTTGTATTCCTTGCATAAAACTTGTGTGAAATGACATGGTTTAAATGGTTTCAAGAGATTTAGATACATCTGATTGATTTTAAAATGTGTTGATGTACATGGGTAGTGAGATCATAGGCTCGAGGGCCGAGCGTTGGGGTCAAGGTACTTGATGTGATCGTGATAAACTCAAGGGTCGAGCGTCAAGGGTTGGGGCATATGATTAGTGCACCTACCCATTGAACCCACTTGAGTCACGACACTCGAGGGCCAAGCGTCAGGGTAAGGTATTCGACGAGTACGCCTAACTCACGACCTACTCGAGTAGCTAATATGCTTGACTTAAGACCCGCTCGAGTGATGACCATAGGTTGGGTTTGTTGATTTAACCCTAGCCCGGATACATTTTAACTGGCATGGATTGAAAATGTTTTTATAATGGTTGCATTATTTATAACTACTTTTGTAATATGCCATGAATTCAAATTTTACATTATTTCTGCTGCTTATGCATAAATGCATTATTTTGTAGTATTGGTTATGGTTGACATGCTGGCCTTTCTACTCACTAAGTCATGTTGATTTTAGACTCACTACTCTATCACTATTTTAGGTTCTTCGATGGTTGATAAAGGGAAAGGCGTCGTGATCGCCTAGCTCCCTAACGGTTCCTGTTTCCTTTTCTGTCTTTTGATTTAGAGGTTGGTCATTCCTTATTTGTATATAAATGGTCAACTATGTCTTTTGGGCAAGACAGACACATAATGAAATGTTTTCTCTTCGTATGTTGCTTATTTTCGCTTTTAAGTGTTTTAATTATTGTAATATCGTTTGTTGTATGAGATTGGAAAAAAAGGCTTAACAATGGTTGGGCGGACTTGACGTGGTAAGTGAATTCGTCAGGCCACTGTGTCGGTGTAACACCCCGTAACTTCGCAAGCGTGCCACGTCGCGAGCAAATAATTGGATAAATAAAATAAAACATTCTTTAGCAAATAAATAGCGATAAATAGAATAAGAAATAACAATTATTAAACATGTGCTTAGAAATCTTGGATTGGAGAAATAAATGAAAATATTGCGATGCCTGCGAATGCGTCGATAAAAGAATTATGAAATAAATTAATCTTGAAAAATAATAATAATAATAATAACAATAATAATAATAATAGCTAAATAAATGAAATATTAGTGGAGTTAAATTATTAGGAGAAAAGAAAATTATTAAACTAATGTAATGTATAAGTGTATAAGGATTCAAAAAAAAAAAATTGAAATTTTTGAGGTGTAGAAAAACAAATATATGTATATATACTTATGCATCAAGAGGGTATTATACACATAAACTTGCGATAAGGAGCAACTAAATAATGTCAATGCAAACATCTAATAAAGTTTTAAGATAAACCATGATGCCTAGATAGAAAAATAAAATAAAATAAAATGAAAGAAATCACATAAAATCATATTTAAAGTTGGGCGGAAGGAAATGAGTTAAAGAAGACAAGTGGAAGAGAGAATAGTCTGAAATTGCTTGGAAACGAGAAGAAGGGACCGGAATTAGCTATTTGGGCGGTGTTGGAGTGGCGTACAAAGGAAGAATGAAATCGGATGGATTAAAGCAAGCAAAACTAGCTGTTGCTGCCATGACCATTGGACGGAAGTTGGGCGGTGGAATGAAGAAGAAGACAATTAACGAAGAAGGAAGCACATGACTATGCTGCTAGTGCTCTGCTGTGGGACGTGGGGGCACAAACAGAAGAAGAGAAGAAAGCTGAACAGAAGATGACAGAAAACAGAGGAAGAAGCTGAACGTAATGAAGAAGAAGAAATGAACAGAGAGCCAAGAACAGGCTGCTGTTGTTACAGC
>JAJIYU010021262.1:0-10096 GCA_030144865.1 Tinospora cordifolia | reverse complement strand
GCTAAGTCAAACATCATCCACTCATGGGACATATGTCTCGCCATGTATGCAGTCTTGACCTGTTTCCTACTCAAAGCATCAACCACTACATTAGCCTTCCCCGGGTGGTACTCAATAGAAAAATCATAATCCTTCAACAGCTCCATCCATTGTCTCTATCTCATATTCAGATCCTTCTGTGAGAATAGATACCTGAGGCTCTTGTGATCCGAATAAAGCGTGAAATGCTCGCCATAGAGGTAGTGTTGCTAAATCTTAAGTGAAAATATCGCTGCTGCCAGCTCTAAATCATGGACAGGGTAGTTCCTCTCATGATCCTTCAACTGTCGAGAGGCAAAAGCTACTACCCTGTCATCCTATATCAATACACAGCTCAAGCTATCTATGATGCGTCAGTATATATGGTTAGCTCTAGGCCGGGTTCCGACAACACTAGTATTGGAGCCTATGTCAATCTCTGCTTAAGCTCAAGAAAGGCTTCCTCGCACCTATCAATCCATACAAAAGGAGTATCCTTCTTGGTGAGCTTCGTCATAGGAGCTGCAATCCTCAAGAAGTTCTGGACGAAACGGCGATAATAGCCTACTAAACCCAAGAAGCTATAGATCTCTATCACTGTGGTAGGTCTCGGCCAACTGATAACTACCTCAACCGTAGTGGGATCCACAGAGATACCCTTAGTTCTAATCACGTGACCCAAAAATCAAAACTCTAATAGCCAAAACTCGCACTTGTTGAACTTAGCATACAATCTATGCTCTCTCAAAGTCTATAGTGTGATCCTCAAGTGCTCGGCGTGCTCCTCGTTAGACATTGAATAGATCAAGATGTCATCGATGAAGATAATCACAAAAGTGTCAATGTACGGCTGGAACACCCTTGGCATAAGGTCCATAAATTGGCTGGGGCATTAGTTACACCAAACGGCATGACCAAGAACTCACAGTGCCCATATCTAGTATGGAACGTAGTTTTTGGCACATCTTCCTTCCTAACTCTCAGCTGATGGTACCCATATCTCAGATCATCTTCGAAAATACCTTGGCACATCTAAGCTGGTCAAATAGGTCATTGATACGCGGGAGGGGATACTTGTTCTTGATCGTCACCTTATTTAGCTACCGGTAGTCAATACATAGGCAAAGGCTCCCATCTTTCTTTTTCACGAATAGTGCCGAAACACCCCAAGGTGATACACTGGGAGAGATGAAACCCTTACTCAACAACTCTTCCAACTAGACCTTCAACTCTTGTAACTCCTTCTGCGCCATGTGGTAAGGAGGAATCGATACAGGTCGTGTCCCTGGGATGATCTCGATGATAAAGTCGATCTCTCACTTAGGGGGCAAGCTGAGCAGATCCTCAGGGAACACGTCACGTCAGGAAAATCCTTGACAACTGGGATCTCATCAATAGACGGTCGTGCCGGTGCCTCCTCTATAGTCATCATACTAGCTAGGGTATCCATCTCATGCTGCATCACTAATCGGCACTGAGTACTCTGCCTGTCAGAAGCTCTACCCTGGAAGACGATAATGGGTTGTCCTGGAATCTAAAACACAACCCTCTTGGCGAAGCAACCAACATATGCGTGATATGCAGCCAGCCAGTCCATACCAAGTATGGCATCAAACTCAAGAAACTCCAACACTCAGAGATCTACCATTGTCTCAAGGTCCCCCAACTTAAGCACACACCTCTCACAGATCATGTTGGGGTAAATGCGCTCCCCAACGGCAGTATTCAACATCAACCAATTAGAAGCCCTAACTGGTATAAGTCCTAGTCTATCCACAGCACATCCAGAAATGAAGGACAAAGTAGAACCAACATCAATCAATACATAAATCACAGAGCGAGACGGTACCTTCTACCAAGGTCTTCGTCAAATCCGGGTCAGGCTGGGTGACGATCAGTACTCTATCTCTAATAACCAAGGCGGAAGAGCTAGGACCTACTGTAAGAGTCGGACACTCAGCCTTCTTGTGTCCAACCTGTCCACACTGATAGCACGTAAGTGGTGGCCTTTGTCATCCATGATAGCTCTAACTCTACCCACGGCCTCTGCGTCGGCCCCCTGAAAATGTGCTCTGCTGCTCTGCTGGTGGGTGTGCCTACACTGGAGTAGCTAAAGCGCTACTGCCTAGGTGGCAGTCTGGCTAGAAGTGTCGCTCGACTGTGTCTCATAATACTTCCTCTTCCTCTGCCTCTGCTGACGACCATGACCTCGATAACCTCCAAACCCACCTCTGTGTGATGGCAGAGTCTGCGATGCGACCTGCTGTTGTGACTATGGATGAGGGGTACTGCTCGATACTATGGAAACCTCAGGTCGCCTATCCAATCTGGCCATCTCGTATTGTAAGGCCTCTCTCTGAACCTCCTTTAAAGTCTGGGCCTTGGATTTAGAAGTCGCCTATCTAATAGTGACCCTCAGCCCCGGTCGATAGCATCCAGCCCTCTCGCTCTGCTCAGCTATCAACCCCCCGACAAAAGCCTCTAGCGGTAGGAACTAATGTGTGTACACTCTAACAATCATGGTCCCCTGGCGTAGGCTCAAAAACTCTACCTTCTTACGTTCCTACTCAGTCTCGGGAATGTAAGCCTCTAGAAATAGCTCTCTGAATCTGGCCCAAGTAGTGATCTGACCCTCTATACTCCTCGTGGATCACCACCATCTAGCAACCTCACCCTCTAACATATGTGTCGAGAAGAGAACTCGATCTGCCTCAGTAATCATAGAGTCTCAACATTCTTCTCCATATTGAGCAACCATTCCTCGGCTACCTCTAAGTTGATGCCGCCCCTAAATGTCGCAGGGCGTAGGTCCATGAAACTCTTGAGGAGCTGGGTATGGGCTCTCTCATCTCTTTGTCTATCCTGGGCTGCAGTTGCGGGTGCTACCACTGGTCTGACTTGTGGCTCAACAGCCGGTGCCATGGGTGGAGCAGGCTACGCTACTGGCTTGGCTCTCAGCCTCTTAGCCTCCAGTCGATCTAGCCTCTGCATCAGTAAGGCTGCCTGGGCCTGAGCAGCCTCATTAGAGGCCCTAATCACTGCCTTGAGTCTCTGTATGTGGTCTAGCTTGGGCTGAGCAAGAGGGGGTGGTGGTGACGTCAGCTCCCTAGGCTCGAGCAGTGCTCTGCCCCACCTAGGTGGTGTTGTACCTCGCCGAGGTGGCATATCTATCTGCAGTTTAAAATGGACTGTTGGTTATTCATATATTCAAAATAGACCCCGACTCTAAAAGTTTACTAGTCATGTTCAAATACATTTTATGATTAATAGTCCTTTCTTCTTTATTCGAAGACTCGCTTACTTCCGCAATCATTTTGATACCGTCTGGGTTCTTCACTTATTTGTGTTTCTCAATTCCTTTAAACCTAGGTCTCTAATACCAAGTCTTGTCGGGACCCCTTCTCTAAGCCAAGGGCGGCCCGACTGGCACAGTGGCCAGACGAACCCTCTCACCAAGTCGAGTTCGCCCGACCACTATTAAGCCCTTTCCAAAACTCATACAATAGATGATATCAAAAAAACTATAACACTTATAAGCAAAAATAAGCATCAAACTAAAGGAATCATTTTATTACACATTTTTCTAGTCCAAAATACAAGTTTAACCATCCATGCGAGTACAGAAATGACCAACCTCCAAATCAAAGACCAAAAGAAGCAGGGACAGGAATCGTCAAGGAACTAGGCGATTACTACGGCTTTCCCTTTATCAACCACTGTAGAACCTGAAATAATGATAAAGTAGTGAACCTAAAATCAACGTGGCTCAATGAGTATAAAGATCAACATGTCATCCATAACCAATATTCCAAAAACAATGTATGTATGCATGAGCAATAAAGATGGTATGGCATTCAAAAGCATGGCATAGTGTGAAATCAGTTATAAATAGTGCAACAGTTTCAGAAAACATCTCAAATCAATGCTAGTTAAAAAAACATATCCAGGCCAGGTTAACTCAACAAACCCAACTTTTGGTCATCGCTCGAGTGGGTCTTGAGTTAGGCATACTGGCCATTCGAGCGGGTCGTAAGCTAGGCGTACTCCACGAATACCCTCACCAGACGCTCGGTCCTCGAGTGTCATGACTCGAGCAGGTCGAAAGCTAAGTGCATTGATCATATGCCCTAACCCCGCGCTCAGACCTCGAGTCTAATCTCAATCACATCAAGTACCCTAATCTCGACGCTCGCCCTCGAGCCTATGGTCTCACTACCGGTGTATGTCTACACATCTCGAAATCAATCAGATATATCTAAATCATGTGAAACCATTTAAACCATGTCATTTCACACAAGTTTTATTCAAGGAATAAAAGTCATAGAAAACACCTAAATCATACTACTCACTTCGAGTCTTGCGTACCGATGTCCCGTTGACAACCGGTCCAGTCCCGTAGTACTCTCTCGAATCTGCATCAATCAACTCAATATCAGTTCTATCCATACAGTGGCCCAATCTCTAATCTCACTGTCCCTACTCAATTTCGATCGACTCGAGTCGTTTCAGTCAATCAGTCAAACCTAGTCAACTTTGGTCAACTCTGGTCAATGCGGTCATCCTAGTCACCTTAGTCAATTTGTGCCTAAATTGGGTCAACATAGGCCAATTGGTCAAAATTAGTTTAAAATCCCAAATCCCAATACTTAGTCAATTTTTTTTGGGTTCTTTGCTCTCTTATGCAGTGAGTTTGCCGATTTTTCTGTGGGCAATCTATGTGTCAAATTTGCACCAAATTTTTTAGGTCTATTCTAAACTCCTTAAACCTTTCTCAGAATTTTAAATCATAATTTTAGGACTTCATTTGATAGTGTTTTTAACTGAGATTTCAGGGACTATGTGTTCTTGGATTCTATACGACAGGTAGTGACTGTTTGCCTAATTTGACCCACTTATCCATATCAGATTCCTCTGAAATTTGGTAGGCATAAACTAGACATACCTAGAAATCGCTCCGCTAGATTTCAGCTCAATCCACTGAGGCTGGCCCGTTTAATTTAATCTCAGAATTTTCAGTTGAATCACAGAAACTTTTGGGTTCACACTTCCTAGCAGTAAATTTTCCAAATTTCCTGTGATCAATCCAACCGTTGAATTCGTGTAAAAATTTCCAGTTTTGATCTATTCTTTCCCAAAAGTTACTAGAATTTTATTTCATGATTTTTGAACATTGTTTGCTATGATTTTTAATAGGGATATAAGGAAAGTTGAATTCTCGGACTGCATGTTTCCAGTAGTCAATTATGTATTCAATTGACCCACTAAATCAATTCAGATAGGGGTGAAATTTGGTACACTCAATTATGACATGTCCAGTGACCTCCCCACTAAATTTTAGCTCAAAACACTTACATTTTGTCAGTCAACTGATCTGAGACTTCTCTGTCCTAAAACTGATTTCTAATTTCCAAGTTTTCTAAGTTGTTTTAAGTGCCTTAAGTTCCAAGTTTTCTAACTTCTAATCTAGGGTCATTACTTGTACATGTTGCAAGCATGTAGGTCATACAACAATCTCTTATCAGGGTCCTTTTGAAACAGTATAACCATAAGCCCCAAAATCGTCTCATATACAACCTCAACAACATGACATATATAAGGAAATTTCAAAAATTTGTTTTAAGTCCAAAATTCATGTGTAACAGGGGGTTTTCAACAACATATAAAAATTTATCTACAAAGCCTTAAGGTTCGACCTTTATACCTCCTTGTAGCCCTTAATGTAAGGTTTCAATTGGTCTAAGTCTCGGCCAAAATGGTTGCCCTTGGCCACTGAAAATTGAGGCTCAAAGTCACTCATAAGATCACTTTCCTGCACAAACTGTTGTGATAGTTAGCAACAAAGTAACTTCAACAGCTTGTATAAGAT
This sequence comes from Tinospora cordifolia, assembly GCA_030144865.1. NCBI lineage: Eukaryota > Viridiplantae > Streptophyta > Magnoliopsida > Ranunculales > Menispermaceae > Tinospora > Tinospora cordifolia. Next base: position 4,212 of record JAJIYU010021262.1, on the reverse strand, counting down.
GATTATGGTTTTGCTTTTTGTTTTATATCAGTTGGACATTGTAGTATAGATGAAAAAGAAGAGAATGAGTGGTCTTACCCCCAAAATGAACCTCAAATGGGTCATGAACAAGCAGCTTGAAAGTCGAATCAACACATAGTTTTTAGTTTTTGGGTTTTCAAGTGTTGGATAACATGTTTTCTCAGCTGTTTTCGTCTCAAAGGGATGGGGTTTTGTATAGAGGGATTGCACAGCCTTGTAGATGGGTCTGAAAGCTTTCCAACGAGTATAAGAACGTCTAAAACGGTGGTAGGATGAAGGAGAACGAGGATTGTGAAGTCTGGTCGTTCAAACTGCTAAAATGCTAAAAGTAGATAGCTTTTGTTACATGTTTGCAAGGTCTCCTTGCATGACAAAAGTCTCCCATGTGGCTCGTTAGCCTTCCCACATGTAACACAGATGGCTGGGGGTCAGAGTTCAGATCGGCGGAGTTGTCGGACGACCAAACCAGGGGCCAAAAAGAGCCGCTGCTGCTAGCCAAAAAGGGGAAGGAAAACCAGGAAAAGAGGGGAGAGAAGAAAGAAGGCAGGGCATTGGGCCGGCTAGCGCACGGGCTGGCCTAGTGCCAGCCCAGCCCGCACGAGCCTGGCCCGTGCTATGTGGCCCTCCCAAAACGGGCCTGGGCAGTCCAGGCCCAGCGCCTGGGCTGACTAAGTCCATTATATGTATACATATTTTTTTATTTTTTCCTTATACATATATGTACATACCTACGTATATATATCAAAATTCTACATTTTTTTTCTAAAATCATCAAAACTTATTTTACCATCATTTCTCATCGAAATCTTCCATTATCCATCATTTTCTATTATTTATATAATTATTTTATCTAAAATTTAATAATCCATCAAAAATCATATTTTTTTTCCCAAAAATTTCATTAATTTCTCTAAAAATTTCATAAAATTTTCAAAAATTCAACAATTAATCTTAAAAATTATTTCTCTCAAGAAATCACATTTTTCTTATAATCCCATGTATTTTCTCCTCAAAATCACATTTTTTTTCCCATTATTTCAATTTTCTCCAATAAATAATTTGAAATTGAAAAAAGTTTAGGATAATTTCTAAAAATACATACTTTGGACCCGAAAATTTCTGTGGACAAAATCTTGGGTTGTCACATATTATTTTTAAGGCATACTGAAAGAAATTAAAAAAATTATATTAAAAAATAATTTAATATTTTTATAAATTTTTTAGATTTAAGAAATTAATTTATTTTTTGTAATCTTTATTTGAGTGTAATATTTTTATTAAAAATAAAAAGACATATAATATGTATTATTATATTTCTTAACAAAAGAATGTATTAAATAACTTAAAGCTAAATTTAAAAAATATTTTCTAAAAAATATTAATTAAAGGTAAAATATAAGCGTAATGATTAAAATCTGAGTTAAAATATTATTTTTAATTTTTTACTAAATAGATAAATCTTAGGTAGATTAACTTATTTAATATAAATATATAAATATATATATATAAACTTATTTTTAATTGTGTTAAACGTGTCAATTTCGAGTTTAACAGGTTAACCTGTTTATGACCCCTTTTTAGTCATGTCTAAACGTGTTCGACCTGTTTAGACCCAAACTCGTTAACTTCGTGTCAGATATATGTATATAAACTTATTTTTAATCGTGTTAAATGTGTAAGTTTCAGGTTTAACAAGTTAATCTGTTTATGACCCTTTTTTAGTTGTGTCTAATCGTGTTCGACCTGTTTAGTCCCAAACCCTATTTATGCTAAACCCAAACTCATTAACTTCGTGTTGTGTTTGAGTCAGATTATCATGTCATATCATAAATTGTAACCCCTAGTCTTTCCCTTACTATTTCCATTTACAAAAACCTACCCCTGACCAATCAAATCGCCACTAGCTACTTCATCCAAAAAGGAAGGTCTGCCACCTGTGTCGTTTTGCTCACCACACTACTTTTGCATTTTTACCGTCTTCCATTCTTTGGGCTTGCATCCACTCACACGCAGTTGCAGCAACCAAATTCTTCTGTGATACCAGTATGACTTGTAGCAATGTCTCAAGTGGCGACACATCATTTCTCTCCGACGAAACCCCCCAACGATGAAGCTCCTATTCTCCGTCTCTACTCATCTCCACCCTCTCTCGTTTTCGTGTCTCTTGTGCGGAACTATTTCTAGTTCGTAGCCATTCTTTAGAACATTGACCTACATGTGAAGTTGTTACATCTTGATGGACTCTAAATAATCTCACAGAAAACGAATAAGTTGCTTTATGCATTTCCATCTTTTCTGTCTACAGGGAACTGGACCATCCTTTAACCTTCATGTAAACCGTCTCATACGAATAACCCTCTCTCGTTAGCAAGTCCATAGTCAACAATCCTCCACATCTTTCTCCATTTAGATCGAAAGTGTCTTGCGTCCATTCCTCAATAGGGATCCCTTTGACTTGTACCCAATCATGCTGGCACCAAAAGAATCTGTTCTTCCACAGCATGTCTTTCTCCCATTCTACAACGTCATAGTTCAAGGTCGATTTTAGCTTCCCTTTTTTCAATACATTCCATAAAGCCTCATCAGGGCATTTGCATAGGGCTCGATCACCACATATTAAAGTTAGTCTGCATTCGAAATTTAATTAATTTGATGATACTTCCTGTTCTATTGCATCCCATCTCACCTCATCACTAAACCTCCAAAAAACCACCCACTTTCCTTTTTGGGCACTCCTATTAATTTTTTGCTTCAGAACATAATTTTTTCCACCCAAGTCGCGTCTTACATTCTCGGCTGCCCTGTTTCTTCATACATCCGGATTTCGATGCTCACTTACTACCTTATTTCTGCCTGTCATTGTTCTTCTTGCTGTTTGCGCTTCATTCTTCTTCCTCGCGTGCCATCTATTACTTGTGTTCCTTGCATTCCTTCTTGCTGCACCGACATCTTTTCTTCCTTCCCCTCACCCACTTGTTCCACTTCAATCCTTCCCGATTTTTGTTCCAGAAATTTTTGTTCCTTCCTTCTTCTAAAACAAAAATCATTTTCTGTTTCCCTTTCTCAATTTTTGTTAATCTCATGAAGCTGCCCATCCTGTTATTAAAAGTTTCTACAACCAAAGTGAAGTTCGCACTTTTCCAAATCCTCTCGAAAACTTTGTTTCTTGCTGCTCTACAGCCTGGGGAAAACTTTTGGGTGCCAATATTCCTCGACAGACACAGTCTGCCAATTACTCGGGTTCCAAACTTTAATGAGCTTCATGATGACCCAATTCCTTCCACAAAATTTTTTATCATGTATGAAGAGTTTCACTGACGACAGAGAGTTTCTGAATCTGAAGATGGTTGATGTTCGTGGAAATTAAGTATTTGGAGGTTCTGAATCTAACTCTGCGAGATTGCGAGAATGACGACTAAGGGTTTTAGTGACGATTGAGAGTTTTAGTGACAGCGGTGACCGTAGAAGAGGTTGACGATTGATGTTCGTGGAAGCTAAGTATTTGGAGGTTCTAAATTTGAGCCTGCGAGACTGAGAGAACGATGACTGAGAGTTTCAGCGACAGCAGCAATCATAAAAGAGGAAGAACATCGATGACGATAACGCTGTGGCAATATCGGCGCATAATAGGATCGATATGGGTTTTAGAGACATTGTTTATTAAAGAAGAAGAAAAGAAGTATCTCCTTGATCGCCTCGCTTAGCTCATTCAAGATTTCTAACTGCCACAAAAAAAGAAGCTCATTCAAGAAAAATCTCACAGTAATCGCGTCGCCAAATCTCTGAAGAAAGAAGCCCGGATCGACTAGCAGACTAGAATCAGACGAAGACGACGAGCCAGAAAAAGATGAAGACGACAAAACAGATGGATGACGTACCAGATTGCATACCAGACAAGGGTGACAGAACTCGCAGTATCGCGTTGCGTGATCGAAACTCGCAACGACATCGACGAATTAAACTCTCAACGATGATGACAAAGACAGTGGGTTGTTTTTTGCAAAATTACTCTTACTACAATTAATTTCTTAACCAAAGTTTAAATGTCTGTAAAACTTTATTAATTGCTTTAAGGTCATTCATGGAGGCTCTACGAAACAATAGGGAATTGTCAGCAAAAAAGAGGTGGGAAATGGGTGGACTAACATTGAAATTTGAAACTATTAGGATTCTACTTAATTGGCAATGTTT
>JAJIYU010021261.1:0-10118 GCA_030144865.1 Tinospora cordifolia | reverse complement strand
GTTAAATGAACATATGGAGGATTTTCTTTACTATGATGTTATTTTTGTACATAGACTAATGTACACAGGAACCCTAATGCATTTGGGTCTAAGAAGAAGAAAATGTAGCACAGACCCGTCTCCCGGGCATCCCAAGATTTTGATCAAATAGAATTGAACCGTCAGATGATGTGGAAGATGGGACTTGAGAGGCGAGGTGTTACACCCTTAGACCAATACAACTAGATCTACGAACAACCTCATTTGTAAGGTTACTTACAATGTTATCACCTGAAAAGTTTGTTGGATCGATTTTGATCAATAGATATCTAAAAAATAAAAGAAGTGGGGTGAGCTCAAAGGAGCTTAGTGGATCATCTTATATACATCTCAAGCATTATAATAACTAAGACAACAATAAGTAAACCCTCCTAAATGAGCATCAACTGTAGTGATACACTTTTCAAAGGCATAAACTATCAGTGATACTTTTATTCGACTACTGAGTTGGGTATTAATAAGGTCATTATACTTCAAATATTTGGGAGCATTGGACAATTCTTTTAATAAGGTCATTATACTTCAAATATTTTGGTATTAGTACTTTATTTACCTTAACATTTTCATATTTGGTTTCATCCACCCATATCTAATCATGGTAGATTAAAATTGGTATGTTGTTAATTAATACCTGCCAAAGAAAAAAAATATAACTAATTGAATTGATCATGATATTTGCTATTGCAATATTAATATTCTTATTGTATACCAATCTTATATAGTTTTTCTGTCAACTTTTGGTATACTTATAACTATTAATGAATGATATTCTCATATAACTATACACAACGACTACAAAAAATCCTCTAATTGGCAATAACAGTAGATTTAACAATCACTCTATGCAACTACAACTCTGTGATGGCTTCCATCGAATACGTTTCTTGCTAATACGCTATAAATTTAAAATTCAAGTGATATGTAAATGTTTTATATTTTGGACATGTGCCGCTATAATACCCCGACTATTTTCTGTATATATATGTATGCATATGTCATTTAATTGATTAATTGGCATAGACACATGCATATATATTAATTAGTACCTAAGTATGTGACACTTTATTGGTGCATATACGTATATATATATATATTTGTCATTGATATGCAATTAATTAATTGGTATAGAAGTATATAGGGATATGCATTAATTAATATTAGACATATAGAAATGTTGGGTAAATATACTTTTCTCTATTTAAATAAGAAAATAATATTTTGAATAATATACTTAGTATGATATTAATATAGAAAAGTATGTGTGTAAAATATTAATTAGATGCATTCATGAAAATAATATTTTATTTAGTATGATATTAATATATATAGAAAAGTATGTGTAAAGGAAATGCTTTCATGAATATAATATTTTATTTAGTATGATATTAAGATATGCACATATTATTTAGAAGAGTATATATGTAAAGGAAATGCTTCATGAATATAATATTTTATTTAGTATGATATTAAGATATGCATATATTAGTTAGAATACATGTATGATATTAGGATATGCATATATAGAAAATGATAGTCTCACATTGAAAAAATAGACAAAACTAATTGAAAAATAACTCTATATAAACCCCCCTGCTTTACCCATTTCAAATATAGAAAATGATAGTCTCACATTAGAAAAATAGACAAAACTAGTTGAAAAATAACTCTATATAAACACCTCTACTCTACCCATTTCATTCATCCCCAAAGCAAAAATTGAAATTCCTCTTGCTCCCTCTTTGCCTCCCTCTTGACAACCTCAATCTTTGTTCTTCTTTTCTTGAGCTATTCTAAATAGCTTGTGAAGTAGTAGCAACGATATGCTACATAAGTTAGGAAGCAATCTCGAGGTGAATTTCTTTTCCTTTCTTTTAATTTATTATTTTGATTTAAATAATGTTTGCTTGTTTTATTTATTTAAGTTTATTTCTTGTCCTTTTTATTTATGCATTAATTTATTGCTTATGACCAAGAGAGTATGCTCTGTAGTTGCGTTTTGTACGATCTTTTACATCAGAAATCGAAAGTCAACATGAATGTTATACTGTTAGAGTTATTGTCTATCATGCATTATTATATTGCTTATGACCAAGAGAGTATACTCAGAAATCAAAAGTCAATGTTCGTGAATGTGAATGTTATTACCGTTGTAATATTTATTTATTAATGTTCCTATAAACAACAATAAGATTAAATAAGTTTTCAACCACGTACCGGTACGGAGGACTTTCTGTTTTCCATGTAGAACTGGAACTGACTATCAATACTGACACTAGAATGGAACGGGTTTTAGGAATGCTCCAACTAGAGATGAGATTGAGTTTCAGAATTGATCTCTCTCCCTACATCTAGAGCACAAAGATTATCCCCGTTCGGTCTAAATTACGACTGGGATAATATATTGTTTGAATCGATTTAATCCCTTAAAGTGTTTGACATGCTTGTATTATTTGGTTGAAATAATGAATTAAATAGATAAAATGATTCACTGGGCTTTTTAGCTCATCCCCCTATTTTTCACATTTCAGGAAATTAATTTATCAGCTCACGTGGGAGATTCTTTATTAAGAAATTTATTTATTTCATTGTAGGGCATGTGGGCCCAAGCAAAGTTATTTATTTCAGTTTTTTTCTACTGTAAAAGTTCTTGTATTCGAAGTTTAGAATAAATAAATGAAGTATCTTATTTATTTATGAAGCCATGAATCATTTTGGATATAGACTAATGGATTTGGATTTAAGAAGAAGAAAGTGTAGCATGGGCCCGTCTCCTGGGCAATCCAAGATTATTGATTGAAGGAAATTAGATCGTCAAATGATGTGGATGATGGGACTCGGGAGGCGGGGTGTTACAGCCGCACAAGTGAAATGAAAAATGAAAAATATTAAAATGAATTACTTACCAATACGAAGATCTTGATATATGATTGCTACTACCTTCTTTTGATCTTGGCAATTTTTAGATTTTCAGAATTCTTGCTTGTTGTTCTTTCTAAAAAAAGACACAATCTAAAATTCTTAGAATTCTTGATCGTTTCTTATTTTCAAGATCAAGCAATTGTTTCCTTTTACATTTGATCACGAATTTCTTGCCGAACTTGAAGTGATTTTCTTTTGTTGAAGATTCGGTGCGTGAAGACGATTGATAATTTTGCTATTAAGTTTCTACTATAGGTATAAAAATGATAATAACTTTATTTTTATAAATATTTACATTTTATAAAAGTGATCTTGATGTACAATAAAATTGGTTCAGTATTAGGCTCTTTAGGCCCACGGGTCCATATTGGGCCCACATTGCGCTATTTAAAAGAGAAAATTACAAAAAATATCAATTTTTTAAAATATTATCAAAAATATTTTTACTTTTTTTTTATAAACTTTTAGTTTTATCACTTTTTTAAAAATAATAGCACTTTTGTTAGGTTTAGGGTTTTCGAACAAGTCGTGACTCATCATGAAGAACAGATCTTGTAATAGTGGCGCCTTCTTCTTCTTTGTGCAGAGCAGTTTTGGCGAGTAGTGCTTCCAGCTCCCGAGACTCCTCCACCTACTCCTGTTTTGGTGGTGGATATGAGTTTCAACGATAAATCTCTCTATGTTTGTGGAGAAGAAGAGCAACGACTTTTTAGCAATTTGTTGTTTCAATGATTTGTTGTTCTCCTCCTGCTCTTGTTCTCTTCCTGCAACACGATTTACGGAAGCTCCAGGTTTTGATGATTTGCTTATAGCTTCTTGCTCCTGTTCATGATTTACAACGTCCAAGTTTCGACGATTTGCTGCAAGCCTCTTGCTCCTATTCTCCTCCTACAATAACATGATTAACAACGGTTCCAAGTTCTAGCGATTTGTTGCGAGCCTCTTGCTCCTAACCTCCTCCTGTATCATGATTTACAATGATTTGATGTTTTGGCAGTGGATTGACTTATGGACCAGCAGCGTGGAACATATTCTTCAACAAATCTCCCCCATAGTAGAGGTTGTGGAGTCCCAACATCATCCTTCACCTGCTTTTGTCTGTTGGCAACTTTTTCAACAGCTTCGACTAGATCATCCTACGACTATCCGTCTCAAAAACCACCAATCCCAACTTTGCAGCTATCCAGGCTTCGACTTTGCAATGACGAGTGAACAAGCAGTATCCTCTTCAATGGCACTTGATTAGGTGAGCAACGACGAGCGGGATGAAGGATGTAGCGGCGAGCTAATGACGAGAACAACAATAGCAAAAGAAGAAGAAGAAGAAGAAGAAGAAGAAGAAGAAGAAGAGTTAGAAGAATTTAGGTTATGTTTGGTTGGCGAGAAAATCTTATTTTTTATGTTTGGTTGATAAAAATGGTGAGAAAAAATTTTTGAAATATTTTCTTAGCCCAATCATCAAAATTTTTTCAACTTAAAGGGTGAAAAAATAAAATTTTCTCATGAGAAAATTTTTTGTCCATCAATTTCAAAAATAACTATCGATAACTAATTTTTATTAAATTTTCTCATGTCTAACCAAACAATCACGAGAAAATTTTCTCAATAACATGTGCTTAAGAAAATAATATTTTCTCAAGAAAAATTTTCTTAGAAACCAAACACAGCCTTAAAAAAAGACGGGAGAAACGGAGAGTGGCAAGCAAGACGAAGAACCAGCTCCCAGCAAGAAGAAGTCAAAAAAGAGGCATGCATCGTCTCTTGTAGTGCTTAGTTTACTTACGTCGACAATAGAGGCTCCTAAAATAATTTTACTTGTTGTTCACCTTCTGCTGCTGCTGTTGCTGTTGTCGAATCTCCCATTTTGTTGTTCTTCTTTGCTAGTAATATATAGACAATATACAAAATCTAATTATATATAATATACATATTATATATGAGTAATATACATGTAATTTACATATTATATACGAATAATATACAATTTTTTTTTAACTCTTACTCTTCTTTTCTCTTTTTTGCTCACAGCGCAAAACTATTGTTCGTCGAAAAAGAAGAAGAAAAAGGAGAACTGTTCCTGTTTGCTAGAGTGGTGCTCACCGAAGCTGCACCTCGAGCCCTCGGTCCACGCGCCTCCCACTCTCGTGCCCTGCACAAAGATGCACGCTTGTCCAACAGGAGAAGCCGCACGCACGGGTCGTCGTTTTAGAGTCGGAGTGCTACTAAATTCGTCTACGTTCTCTTTTCTTATCTCTTTCTTTCTTTCAAGTAATAATAAAATTAATTTAACTAGACATAAATTTTTTGGAAATAAAACTTCTATGTATACAAATTGGATCAGTAAAATTTCAAGTAAAATAATAAGCTTCAAGTTCAAATTTAAACAATTTGAAAATCACTGAAGTAAGTCCAAAACATTTAATCTTGTATGAAATGATCAGTTTAACGAGAAAGGGGCAGAGGCCTTGTTCAGATTAAGTACAAAAATAAAATGTGCAGAAAGACAATAACAAACTCCCCAATGAGGTTTTACCAAAAAGTTAGAGTCGCCTAGAGATGGTCAACTCGCACTATGTCAATTGTTACTTGAAATGAAAAAATGGGGTGAGCTCAAGAGCCTAGTGGATCATACAACACACCACTAGCATTATTCAGACCAAAACACAAAATATGCAAATATTTTCATTACATTAAGGCATTTCAAACACTTTATTGTTTTCGTCGCCATTAAGACTAAAAGGTTTGTGGACTTAGTGTCCCTGTCATGGTCCGGGAGCAAATTCGGAGGTAACACCCAAGGGCCTCACCTTTTGGGACCCTGATGGGGGCGTGAGGTCTAAAGAAGCCAGTCTAGCTGATGACACCCCAAGGCCATTCATCAACTCGGTACGTGGTTTTAGTCTTAATTTAATCTTCTTTAGTTTCACAATTTCATTACAAATCATACATCATAAGTAAGACTTCAACTTGCATATAAATCATCCATACTAACATTTAAGAAATTCAATCATCGTATGAATTGTTTCATATTATCTAAGCATGTGAGTGTGACAATTTTCAAACAATCATCATGTCATTTTAGCATCCAATCAAACATTCCAATCAATAGTCACTCAAGAATAAATCCTAATAATTTAAAATCCAAATAATGATAGGGAGTACAGTAATCTCACCCACCTTAATTTTCTCGGGTCCCTTGCGCCCCCATGCCACCCTTTGCCACTCTTTGATTTTTAATCAGAAAAATAAAAATCATTCTGTACGGTCCAAAGCCTCTATAACTCATTCAAATTAAAAATCATTCTGTTGAGTCCAAAGCCTCTATAACATTTTTATTTTATTTTTAAAATACTCACGAGATTCATATATATATATATTTGAAACGAGATTCCTCACGTGAATACACACACTATTCGACGTGCCCAACAATATTTTATTTTGCCTCTAATGCATCCGAAAAATAAATTTCCACAAAAGTGACTCTGAATAGCATTATAAAAAAAATATGAAACCTAAGTCTTAAGCATAAAAAAATTTGAAGGTCTCACATTCGCAAGCCTTGAATGCGGAGGGTTCAAAATGCTAAACACCCCATTTTTCACATTAATAACCAAATAAATACTATACTAGGGGTATTGAATGCAGAGATTTGAGTTTAGAAAATATTATACCTATTCGCTTTTTCGGTCCCTTTCGTTCCTCTCTGAAAAAGATTTTTCGATGCCTTGATCTATTTTCAATCCACAATACAGACATCTATATTTCAGATTTTTAACAATTAAAGGTGCTAAAATATGCCTTCAATAAATAAGGAAAAATAGCTCACCTTTTTTGCATTTGTTTCGTGTAACGAAACCCTCAATGTACCCTCATTCGCACAGCTATGTCCTCACAAATCTAAGCTCACGGATCTGGTTGCGAGTGCTCAATCACCTCCAAAGCCGCAATGAAAATCAGATAAACAAGATTGGAGTTTGCTATGTAAGAAAAAATTAGATCTAGGGCATCGTTCTTTGCGAATCTGAGCCTAAAAAACCCCAAATCCTCTATTGTTGTCCATCCTCCGTTCTTCTTTATGCAAGAAACGCACCAGCAGCAGCAAACTACTTCTTCGATTTGTTCTTCACGAAAATAACACATACTGTGTTCTTTTTTCTTCGTTCCTCTGTTCTTCGCGCACCAGCGCTTCGCGCACCAGCGCTTCGCGCACCAGCGCGTCTTCTTTTTCATTTCGCGCAGAAAATGCATAACAACAAGCTGTCTTCTTCTTCTTTGCGCGGACAACACAAAACACGCAACAACAACTGCGTTTTCTTCTTTTCTTTCTTGTGAAACACGCACTAGCAGCAGAAGTAGTCGTTGCTTCTTCATTCGTCCTTTTTTTGTGCACCAGCAGCAAACCTTTCTTCTTCGTGGTGTAGATAGCACAGAGCACGCAGCAACAGCTATGTTTTCTCCTTCTCCTTCGCGTGAAACACGCACCAACATGCAAGTTGTTTTCTTTTTTGTTTCATACAGAAAATGCATCAATTGCTCACAGATCTTGTTTCACGTAGCAGATCTTCTTCTTCACAGTGCCGGAATGCACCAGCAGCAGCAATAGGGATTGCTTCCTCTCACGTTTCTTCGTTCCTCTTCATTTCGATCTTCACACAATAACTTCCTCTTCCTCTGTTCTTCACGCCCAAAACGAAACACAGTTCTCTGCATTTCCCTTTCTTCCTCTTCTTTTCTGTTCAATAATAGAAACACGCAATGTGCGTTTTTGTTTTTTTTTTTTTTGTTTTTGTCTAAGACTTGAGTGAAGAAAGAAAGAAAAGAAAGAAAATAAAAAAGAAAAAAAAGAAAAGAAAAATAATAAGTATCTATTATTTTTCTTTTATTATTATTATTATATTTTTTTGCCAAAATCATGCATCTGAAATTTCGCGCAATTTGTTATTTTTGGGTTTCCATTATATATTATCACTTATTATTATTTTTATTATTATCCTTTTTGTATTAGTATTATATATATATATATATATTATATATATGTTTTTTCTCTGAAGTGATGTGCAAACGTTAAAAAAAATAATTTGGGGTATTACAACCAACTTTCCTTGAAAGAATTTCATCCTCGAAATTTAAAAGAATAGGTACATGTATGATGTTATCCTGTCAAGTGTTCTCGGTGAAGAGATCTGGGTACTTCGTTCGCATGTCGCTCTCCAAGTCTCAGGTTGCCTCTTTCAAATCATGATGCATCCACAATACCTTGACCAAAGGAATCTCCTTGGTCTTGAGACTCTACACCTTACGGTCTAGTATTTTGACTACTGGCTCTTCGTAAGTTGCATTGTCCTGAAGTACAATCTCCTTCCAATGTATGACATGAGATGGATCGAGGACATACGATTTGGAAAGTCCAGTTCCTAAGCGCACTCACTGACCCACTTGAGTATCTTGAACGGACCAATAAATCTCAGTGCTAACCTCCCCTTGATTCCAAACCATCTAATCCCCTTTTGTGGACTAATCTTTAGGAAAAAACTTTGTCAACCGATTGAAATTCTAAAGGTCATCTTCTTTTGCTTGCATAGCTTTTCTGCATACTCTGAGTTGTCACTAGCCTCTTCTAAATTTTTTTTACCTGAGTGTTCATTTTTTCTACCAATTCTGGTCCTGTGAGAACCTGATCCTCAAAGTCTACCCAACAAGACGGTGATCTACAGGGTCTACCATAGAGGGATTCATATGGAGCCATCTGTATGCTCACCTGGTAACTGTTATTATATGCGAACTCTGCCAAATGTAGGTACTTGCTCCAGTTGCCCTTGAAATCATAAACACAAGTACTTAGCATATCTTCTAATATCTGAATGACCCCCTCAAATTGCCTATCGGTATGAAGGTGGACCATAATGCTCCTGGTGAGTCTGCTTCCTAGCTCCTTCTGTAAGTTTTGCCAAAACTGAGACGTAAACTTGACATTTCTATCTGACACAACAGTCTGGGGAACACCGTGCTGTCTCACAATTTCTTTGACGTATAGTTCTCCAAGTTTTCCAACTACATCTATAGATTGAATAGGTGGGAAATGAGCTATCTTCATCAACCGATCGACAATTATCCATACAGTATCTTTCCCTTTCTGATTCCTTGGCAGGCTGCTAACAAAATCCAATGCAATATTATCCCACTTCCATTCTAGTATTGGAAATGGTTGCAACATCCCTGAAGGTTTTCTGTACTCTGCTTTCATTTGCTGACATGTCAAACATCTAGAGATATATTAGGCTATGCCCTTTTTCATGCCTCTCCACCAATGTGTCTTCTTTAGATTTTGGTACATTTTGTCACATCCCGGATGCATTGTTTATTTAGTTTGATGAACTTCATCCAGGATGGTTATCTAGCTCTGCCCATTTCTTAACACTCAAATTCTATTCCCAAGTCTCAATATACCCTCTGCGTCAATTCTGAAGTTTGTATGCTTGCCTTGTTTTATACCCTCTATAAGATCAACAATTGTAACACCCCCAGCTCCCGATCTCTCTCACATACGTCATAGGTGACGTGGTTGTCTCGGCTTGAGACGTCATTTCTTCTGAGTGCAGTCAGTCCTGCTTTCTATCTGAGAACTGGAGATATTACTTTTTCTTTTCATCATTTTTCACATCTGATAGTTTCATCAGTTCATATCCAAGGGATAAAGTATAAATACAATAATCTCAGTATTTCAAAATAACTGAAAACATTGATTCATAATTAGAGTTACGAATAATTTTGTGGGCTCCATAGCCATCTTTTGATAATACAAATATTATCGACATTTGACATAATCAAATATAGGGGGTCACAAGCCCTACAATACACTTCATTTTCTACTATCCTCATGCTATGATGCACACTGTTATTAATTTACATTGATTTGCTAGGGCGAGGTCTTCAATAGTTACCTGAAAAAAATGATTGGGTGAGCTCAAGAGCCCAGTGGATCATACACAGTACATCTATAGCATTATTTAAACTAAACACTGAATATGCAAACACTTATCATCCATTATGCGTTTCAAACATTTATTTATCAACAGTTGTCAATTAGACCGAAAGGGGTTAACCTCTGTGTTCCAGATCTGGGGAGAGAGATCAATTCTGAAACTCAAACCCTTCTCTGG
>JAJIYU010021260.1:0-10100 GCA_030144865.1 Tinospora cordifolia | reverse complement strand
TATTGTTGGTCTTAGCTAATCTATGAGTTATAGCATCAATGGTTGAAACCCTTTCCCAAGGTGTTTCAACACTCACTAGATCTGTTTCGTCAAACCCTCTCCCGAGGCGTTTGCTAGACAACCTATGTGTTTAAATAAATAATCCCTGTGCAACTCCCTAGATTGGTCAACAATCTCCCTATCAATCAACTGGTCTAGGTCCAGATTGTGATGTCCATATTTTAGACTTCTCTCTCGAGATAGACTGAAATACTTAGATCAATATATCTGTGGCCAATAGATATAAGGCTGTAAATCTACACAATAAGGAATAGAATCTATAAACCAACAACTACAACCAGATATCACAAACCATGCTTTGAACAATCACATCCCAGACATTAGAACTGATTAGCTCGACATAGAAGTAAAGGAAAACATAAAATTGGGTTCAAATAGGCAAAACATACTCAAATCTCTTTACAATCTTCAATTATTAGTAAAAACCCAAACTTTCATGCCCTAGGAGCCATCACAGAGTTTCTTCTTCAATCCTCTCTTTTTTGGACTCTAATTACCATCTTCTATTTATAGCCCGCACTAAAAAACCTAAAAAATACGAAAATCTCGCATTGAAATCGAGTGACATCGGTCAGTGACCGCGATCCATGTGTGTGATGTCAAAAACCTAGGTTTTTTTTGCATTCTGTCCACCGCGGTCTATGTAATTTCTTTGCCAATCATGTTCTAGTGACCGCGGTCTTCAATTTATGGACTGCGGTCACCAGTGTGATATACACCAGTTCATTCTTCATTCTTGTCTGCAATCTTCGGTTTGTTGTACCGCGGTCTTCAAGTCTTTGTTCTTGATTTTCATCTCGTTTACTCCTTCTTCTAATGTATTTCTTGAATATTTGAACCTGTATCCTGTAATACATGCAAATACCTTTCCCAAACATTATTTTTCTCATAGAAACATATCAAAATCATCAAAACAAGGCTTAAGAGTTGTTAAACAATGCATTTCCTAATGATATGCAATTATTGCTAATTATGCAATTCTATATTTTCTCTTATTTCCTACAAAATACATCATTTTACCTAGTCTAATAATGGTTTATTATGCAACTAACAGTGGCTGAAACATTGGCAGCCATCACTACTATAGAGACAGATTTCTTCCTGAAGATCAAGGAATAAGGTGCTAGAGATAGCACTTACCAGAGGTTGGCTCAACAAGTTAAGGAAGGGGTCGTACAAAGATTCTAGTTGGAAGACGGACTACTCTATGCAAAGGGTGGTTGACTCTTTGTTCTAGAAGGAGGGAACTGAAGGACAGAACTTCTAAGGGAAACACATGACTCACGATGGGCTGGACACCCAGGCGTAGAACAAACCTTAACATTATTTTTGGCTGAAGATGGAAGAGGACGTGGAAGCCTATGTAAAAACTTGTCTGGTTTGTCAATAGACAAGACTAAGAAGAGGAAGGCAGCTGGAACACTAGAACCGCTGCCAATTCCTGAGAGGCCATGGAGGAGCATCTCCATGGATTTTATCACTGGGTTGCCTAAATACCAGGGATATCGATCTATCTTTGTGATTGTAGATTGATTTTCCAAGTATGCTACCTTCATCCCAGCCCCTCATGCCTGTATTGCTGATGTTGTTGCTGAATTATTCTTCAACAATGTGGTAAAGTATTGGGGAATCCCGGAGGATATCATTAGTGATCGGGACACTCGGTTCACTGGGCGATTTTGGACTGCATTGTTTGAACTTCTGGGATCAGAACTGAAGTTCTCCACAGCAAGTCACCCCCAGACTGATGGATAGACAGAAAGGGTGAATGCTTTACTGGAAGAGTACTTGAGGCATTTTGTGAATGCAAGTCAATCGAACTGGGTAAAGTTATTGCCTATAGCCCAATTTTGTTATAACTTACACAAACACTTAAGTACTGGATTAAGCCCATTTGAAGTCGCCATTGCAATATCACCCGTGTACGGGCTGATGAATGCTAATTGGGGTTGGTTATTTTTGAACCAAGTTCTTCCGGTGAGTGCGCTAGAGTCTCACTCTAGATCAGCAACAGAAAACAACTCTCAAGGCAACAACGAATGGGCAATAAGGCGTTATCACGCTGTACAGAATATGATCGGATCAACACACACAAATAGGCACACAGATAGGCACAAGACAACTCTTTATTACTCAAGTAAACCAATTACAGGGTAATCCGGGTTGACTGTCTGAATACAGTCTATGGGCTTATATAGAAAATCGCCCTTACAATCATGTGCCAACAATTCTAGGAAGTTATGGACAGTTCCATAACTTCCCTGATGGTCATCTCCACGCCATCTGTCCCTGGTCATCTCCATGCCATCTGTCCATGATCATGTCCACGCCATCTGTCTATGATCATGTCCACGCCATCTGTCCCTGGAGAAGTTATGGACAATTTCTATAACTTCCCTGGGTGAACATCCGAGTGACATTTGTCTCTGGGAAGTTATGGATGGTTTCCATAACTTCCCTTTGATCAGCCATCCGAGCAGCACTATCTGTAAGCATCCTGTCTATGGCACACCTGTCCCCAACAGTTAGCATAACTGTTCCAAGATGCTCCCATGCTCTTCAATTCGTGGGGGAAGTTATGGACGGTTCCATAACTTCCATGGTATGCTATCTCGTGCCATATGTCCTGGGTAGTTCCCCAACTGAGTTCAACTGCTGGTAACTTCTTCCCCAGTTGGCGATCATGCTTGTGTCCACGTACATGGGTGGTTGGTTACCCGTCCCAACCCCCTGTCTGTGTCATTCCCTGTTCTGCCATGCTCCTACACGTGCAGAACTTCCAGCAATCGTCAAGTCATCCGACAACTGTCTGTGTGCAACCTTCTCCGAGGTACACATGCGCTTGGCCCTTGGCCTGCCAAGCTAGGCATCATTTGGTGATCCAGTTCAAGGTCTAACAAACCTCCCCCACCAGTCTCATTCGTCGTCTTCGACGGATGTTGGGCAAGGTACTAATTGATTAGATCTTCGAATTGTCATAGGGTAGTATCCCTTTCCCATGACTCTTCTGATGCTGGTAACCCTTTCCATTGAAGCAGATAGAAAATCATTTGGTTTTTCTTACTTTGGCCCATGACCTTTCTGTCAAGTATGGCCTCAGCTTCCCTTTCGAATTGAACCCTGATGGTGGGCGAGGCTCGCTTCAAGACTTGTCTGTCTGGATTCAGCAAGTCTTCATGGTAGGGTTTCAGAAAACTCACATGAAAAGTGGGATGGATCTTGAGGCATTCTAGTAGCTTCAATCTGTAAGCTACTCGTCCCACCTTCTTCACTACCTCGAATGGTCCATCATACTTCGGGAGCAAGTTCCTATGAACAGTCTTGCTATTTACCCTTTTCCAGATTTGGGGCGGTACCTTCAGTAATACCTTGTCCCCAACATTGAAATTGAGTTCCCTCCGGTGTTGATCTGCAAACTTCTTCATCCTTCTGATAGCCTTGGAGAGGCTATCCTTTGATTCCTCTAGCATCTCCTGCTTTTGCCTTGCAAATCTGTACGCTGTCGGGATCTTTCCCAAGCTCTTCGATTTAGCAACTTCGTGGGGAGTAAGGGGTTGTTGTCCAGTGGCGACTTCAAATGGGCTTAATCCGATACTTGAGTATTTGTGTAAGTTATAACAAAATTGGGCTATAGGAAACAACTTTACCCAATTCGATTGACTTGCATTCACAAAATGCCTCCAGTACTCTTCCAGTAAAGCATTCACCCTTTCTGTCTGTCCATCAATCTGGGGGTGACTTGCTGTGGAGAACTTCAGTTCTGATCCCAGAAGTTCAAACAATGCAGTCCAAAATCGCCCAGTGAACCGAGTGTTCCGATCACTAATGATATTCTCCAGGATTCCCCAATACTTTACCACATTGTTGAAGAATAATTCAGCAGCAACATCACAGTACACGCATGAGGGGCTAGGATGAAGGTAGCATACTTGGAAAATCGATCTACAATCACAAAGATAGATCGATATCCTTGGTATTTAGGCAACCCAGTGATAAAATCCATAGAGATGCTCCTCCATGGCCTCTCAAGAATTGGCAGCAGTTCTAGTGTTCCAACTGCCTTCCTCTTCTCAGTCTTGTCTAGTTGACAAACTAGACAAGTTTTACATTGGCTTCCACATCCTCTTCCATCTTCGGCCAAAAATAAGACTGAGATAGTAATGCTAAGGTCCGCTCCACGCTTGGGTGTCCAGCCCATCGTGAGTCATGTGTCTCCCTTAGTAGTTCTGTCCTTAAGTTCCCTACTTCTGGAACAAAGAGTCGACCACCCTTTGCATAGAGCAGTTCGTCTTCCAACCAGAATCTTCGTACATTCCCTTCCTTAACTTGTTGAGCCAACCTCTGGTAAGTGCTATCTCTAACACCTTGGTCTTTGATCTTTAGAAAGAAATCCGTCTCTATAGTAGTAATGACTGCCAATGTTTCAGCCACCATCTTTCGACTTAATGTATCTGGTACCGAATTGAGCCTTCCTGGTTTGTGTTCAATTTGCATGTTGAATTTTGCTACAAAATCCAACCAACGAGCTTGTTTCGGGGTTAGCTTCTTCTGGGTCAAAAAGTAATAGTAGCATTGTCTGTTTTTACTACAAAACTGGTTCTCAACAGATAATGTCGCCAGGTATGCAGGCAATGCAATTCTAATATAATTAATTAGACAAATATTTTTTTTCACTTTTTCAATTACATACTGTTCAGCCTTTTATTATTATTATTATTATTATTATTATTATTATTATTATTATTATTATCTTTAAATTTTTTATTGGAATGGAAGGGGAAGGGGGATGGGGCGGCCGGGTCCAATTTGACCCGCGCCAATTCTTCGGAGCGGAAGCAAGCCCTAATTTAACCAAAGCAAGGCCAAGCCCCGGAAAGCGGAAACATACGAAATGAGAGAGATGTAAGCTAGGGCTAAAATAGTAATTACGATATTGATGATGTATAAATAATGTCGCCCCTTGCAACCACTTTTCGAAACCCTAGAGCACCAGCCGTTCCGCTCCAAAACCCTAATTAGTGTAAGTGAGTACCTTTCTGATTACAGTTGCTTTCTTCGGTCGTTCTGTGTCTTATTTTTTAGATCTGTTGTTCTTATTTCTCGCAGTTTTAGGTCCAGCGAAACTTGGAATCGGAATAATGGCTCCTCCGGCTAAAGGTATAGCTAGTTTTGTTTTCGACGCGTTAGTTGTAATAGTTTCTATGGATTCATTTTGTGCTTGTACATAGTGTTCTTTTATGTTCTTGAGTCTTTCTAGAATGGTGAGTTTAGAGGCATGGATAATCTTCTTGTTTTTCGTTGCTGATGATGATCAGTCAGGGTTGTGTTGTATCTCGTTATTGTGGCTTTCCCCGTTGTCTTCCCTAGGGAACCTTACCTTTTTTAAATGTCGCAGTAGTTGTATCTGTTCTTTGGATCTCTGAAATAGAGGGTTTTTTGTTCTTTTTAAATGGAATTCACTGGTGCTTGCACGCATGAGTATTGCGCAGCTATTTTGGCATTGTAGGTTTTCGTATGATTATGAAGTTAATTCACATTTTACCAGAAGCTGCATTGCCTCCGTTTTCTAGGGGTCTCTCGATAATTGACCTTGGATTTGAATATCAAGTTATGATGGCTAACTTTCGTCTGTAAAAATTACTTTTTGGCAAAGCTTGCAATAAGTCGTGTGAAGTCTTAAAACATGGTGCATTTTGCTTGGTAATTGACTTAGAAAATTGCAGATTGCTTAAAAAATTCAATTGTGCGTTAAGTTTTGAAGTTGTTTTCTATTATGTGCTTGTTTTTCTCAAAGGAAGTTGCAACTCTCATCCATAGTAGGTCCTAAACATTTATTTATGTTTCATTTATTGATCATGTGTAGGCAATTTACATTAAAAATTCATCAGTGAATGTAATATAGT
Organism: Tinospora cordifolia; assembly: GCA_030144865.1. Lineage (NCBI taxonomy): Eukaryota > Viridiplantae > Streptophyta > Magnoliopsida > Ranunculales > Menispermaceae > Tinospora > Tinospora cordifolia. Next base: position 4,137 of record JAJIYU010021260.1, on the reverse strand, counting down.
GTAGAGAATGTTAGATTTGACCGTTTATGGAAAAGTGGAATCCTTAGTCCGTGTTTTGAAAATAATATTTACCTCAAATGGGTTGAAGGTGTTAAGGGGAACCGAAAGTTTAAGTTTTGACTAGAAAACTTGCAGTAGTTGGAATCTAATAGCATTACACTTTCTAAACCCCTCCTAGATAGTGGATGATAGAAGCAACTTTACACCCTCTAGTTCAGGACGGAGACATTAAACTTTGGGAGGCAATTCCTTCAATAATTTCAAACTAATTAAATAGAGGAGCAAGCTTTCCAAGCAACAGCCGTTTGCGCCTTGCTGCAAAAGTAGTCTCTTCCGTGTGTACTAAGGATTGGGATGGGATTCTTTCCTGTGAACCATTCATAGAGATATCTTGAAGACAAGTGATGGTAAAATGAATGACACTGAAATGCATTTGTTAATTATATGGAAAGTGAGGGACAAAAGATGTAGATGGAAGCATGGTGTACTAAAATCTCTATCAAGCAGGGTATTCTGAATCCCCGGAATCCCTGAGAATATATCCTTAAATCACTTAGCTGTTTATCTTGTGTTCCCTTAGTGGTTAGGTGTGTTTTCAGTTTTTACATCCACTTTTATCTAAAATAAATTTGTTAAAGATTGTCTTTAGAGTTTACTTATGAAAACAATAAATATCTTTTCTTGTTTTCTAGCCTTCACAAATCTTGAGTTCCAATTTGAATAACAGTTGTTCTATACTTTGAAAGCAGTCCAACCAAACACAGAAAATTAAAACATTTGCTGATTGTATACCAAGACGTCTAATTTTCCATGCTTCTCTTAAGGTTACTGTCAATTGCATTGGTTTGATCAATTTTGTTTCAGATATATTTGTTTCTGAAATAAAAACTTTAGTTTTTGCAAAACTAATTTGTATTTTTTCTAATGACCAACACATTCTTAACTTAATTTATTCATTTAATTTGTAGCTGCAACTGCAAAGAATGCTGATCCAAAGGCACAAGCCCTGAATGCTGCTAAGGCAGTGAAATCAGGTTCATCAACAATGAAGAAGAAGACTAAGTAAGAAGATCCGGACTTCTGTCACTTTTCACCGTCCAAAGACATTGAAGAAGGAAAGGAACCCCAAGTACCCACGCATCAGTGCTCCACCTAGGGACAAGCTTGACCATTATCAAATACTGAAGTATCCGCTTGCAACTGAATCAGCAATGAAAAAGATTGAAGACAACAATACACTGGTTTTCATTGTTGATTTGCGTGCAGACAAGAAAAAGATCAAGGCTGCTGTTAAGAAGATGTATGACATTCAGGCAAAGAAGGTGAATACTTTGATAAGGTGAGGCTCTCATTTTCTTTTATTTCTCTTAGTTCCATTTTTTTGTATCTTTTTTCTTTTATTAACTCTTGGGATTAAAATGAACTCTTTTTTGCTTTTTCAAGTTTAATGATAATTTTACTATTTAAAGGAAGAAATGGTTTTAGCATCTGACATTTTTTTACACACATTCAGAGTTTCTCTATTCGAAGTTTAATATGATTAGATCAAATTTTGAACCTTTTGGTTTTAAATTTGAAGTCTATTTTGGTTTGCTCCAGTTGGTAGGTTTGAGTTTTAGGGTATTTTGTTTTATTATTTACGAACTCCTGCCATTCAGCACTTGTTGAAATGTGGTGAATTTGTGTTGTATCGATTTCTGCTTTGAACGTTTTACGGTGTGATTTCAGGCCGGATGGAACCAAAAAGGCTTATGTGCGGTTGACTCCAGACTATGATGCTTTGGATGTGGCAAACAAAATTGGCATTATTTAGATGGAAGTTGTTGGATCGAGTTCGCTGTTAAAGTAATTTTTAGCCAATCTAGAGCAGTTTTGATTAGATAAAACTAATATTGTGAGATTATTCTGTGGTTGGAAACTTCAGGACTTGCTCAATTTACTTTTCATTGTTGTCTTGTTTTATTCTCAAATTTTATGCATTTTGTTTTTAACGTGAGTGACTGGATTTGGGCATGTCATACCTCCGTCCCGCTCTCTTACTATTCTCATTCTCGCTTCAACTTTGCGTTGCCTTTTTTCCTTAAGTTTTGGTTTGTCATTAGTCCCAGTAACTTCGACCATGTGTTTGTAGTATTATAATGTCAATCCATACACTTTCATTAAAATAATTCATTACATACAAAAGTATTGCGATCAAAATTTGAATACAAGGCAGTTCCAGCCACTGTTTTGGAGAAATAGCACCTGCGTTAAGTCCTAGTATCGTCCATACGAGGATACGACTCTTTTAACTTTGAAATCTAAACTCTCCATCTTATTGTATCTGAAAGGAGGTGAATGGACATCTGATGAGCTACTTAGCCATCGGCCTCTGCCTAGTTATCGAGTTTTACCTAGAAGTTCATGGCATCATACGAAAGTCCATGAAAGGCCGACTGGGGTAATGCAAACACTTTTAGCACATCAGAGGTGGGTTATGCATCGAGGGCCTCGTGGTGGTGGTGAAGGCAAATAGATCCAGAAGCGACCCCTTAAAGGACAATGACAGATTTCCATGTGTTTCCCTTCAATCTGATGCGTGTTTACACAGATACAATCTAAAACTTAGATCTAGGCAATCGAAGCACACAAGTAAGTCGGATTCTAATTAGGGCCTTTGCAGTATAAAAAGAAACAGCTGTCACAAACATTGTTAACAACAATGGCCACAACGTGACAAAGGAAATGAAATCGACCATCAGACATTGACAATCTTGAAGGAATCCACAACAGTTCGTAGTTTATCTTTCATCTTCTGCCATCTCCTCTCATTGGCTCCTGTCGTCAAAGTGTAAAACTTTCCTGCCACAGAAATCATCGCCAAAATGAGAATGAATAATAACAATTCCTCCTGACAGGCAGGCTCAGGCTCATAAATTATGTTCACTAATTTTTTGAGCACGTTAAACAAGGGTTGCATGAAGTGCAAAAATCCAAGTCACCTAATTTCTGATGCTGGGAGTGAATTTATACATGGAGCATGTTACATTGGCAGTGTGCAGAAATGAAGGTTTACACGTGTTATTTACATACAGAGAGGGTATACACACAATATTCTAAATTTAGTAACTGAGTAAATCCTGGGCAAGGAGAAAAGCATAAACTTTTTACTTGATCCTGCCCCTCTCAGTTGACAACTTGGATTTGTACAGAAAATCATCTTATTGTGATTCCATAAGCAATATGTACAGCAAGATTGGCGTAGAAAAGCTGATCTAATTATATATAACGTGTCAAGCACTTAAAATCAAATAGAGAGCAATGTGTCCCCGTACCATTTGCTATGGTTATTGCACCAAGGGCATGGCGGGTATAGCTTGGAGCCTGAGCAACGAACTCAAAAGTGTAATATGCTCTTCCATCCACATCATGCTGCCGAATAATAAAACAAACAAAAAAAAATAACAGATCTATTCTATACCATTCATTCATTAGCATCCAAAGAGTTCAAGACATTTGTACTTCTTCAGATAGAATGCCACATAGTTGACCCTAGGGCTTGTCTCGGAATACCTCGTTGTCAAGCTGATCCCTTACTCTAGGAAGTCAAAATTGGGGCAAGAACTTGCCCTTTTGGTTTGACAAATCAACATCCGGCCCTAACTCACGTCACTCAAGTGAATGAGGCCAGGGCATGGTAGATTGAAAACTCACCAGGTTATGCTCAAAGCCCTAATGTGAACAGTATTTGTAACAAGATGAAAAGAGTGCTTCACCACCGCTTGTGATAGCCTTCCCAATTTGCTTTCTTCAGCGAAGAGCTGTTGTCATAATTTTTATTTTGAATTATAGAGGAGTAGACCAGATCCAATTTTTTGTACTAGTAGGAAAGGTATGTCATGATATCTTGCCAGTGTTTTTGGTGTTTGCTAGCAGGCCCTTTTAGGATAAAGTCAAGGGTTTGCCTCCAATCCTCATCGATTGGTTCAAATATTAAGGTAATTAAGAAACATATATGTTTTATGTATGAATGAGTACATGCATGTTTATTCTTAATTGTATCAGTTGTGTTACCATGTACTTACATAAAAATAACAAGATTATCTGAAATACAAATGGAAATTATGATCATAACAACCTCTTACAGCACATGCAATG
>JAJIYU010021259.1:0-10097 GCA_030144865.1 Tinospora cordifolia | reverse complement strand
CTTGTGTTACATAGATTTTCAAGAGCATCCATGGGGACGGTTTGGACATCACACACAATCAAAATCTTTTAGTACACAATGAGGACGTTTTGCATTGATTTGGGCAAGTGAGTTCGTGATTGGGCAAGTGAGACCACTAAGATTTTCGATTCAAGTGTGAGCAAAATCTTTGAACCTTATTTGTTTCTTTTTATATGTGCGAACACAAATAAAGATTTAAAATGCATTCTAATCTCTCTTGGACGTCCTCTATTAGTTGGATTTCATGCTCATAGCATCTTTCTTATTTCGTTCATTTGCTTGGTCATTACACATACATGCATGGAAAACACTCTTATTTTGGCCTCACATGTGAGCATGAAGTAACTTTCTATTTTTATGATTTTTCCTTTGTTTGTTAGTCAAATCTAAGTGAAAGAATTTTTCTATATCTCTTTAAATTGACCACTCTCTACTAAACTTCTATTACTAGACTTGATATATAATATCACACCTAGTGGCATACATGATCATTCTCAAACTTTCCTGTGAGACATTTTTTGTGTGTAAAGCATGATGTACATGATAATTGTTTGGGTGTACATGAGATCATTTTTCATGATTTCTAAACATTAGGAAATGTCTTATGGAGTTGGGTAGGGTGTGGGTGTACATTATCATAGTGTTCCACCCATGTGACTTGCACATACTTTTGGGGTATATGCTTATGTTAATGTAACATTCATCACTATTTATGAGTGTACGAAAAGTTAACAAAAATCAATATCTCATCAATCACAAAGAATTATGGTCTTTATACTATAGTTTTGAAATTATATGAAAAAAATTAAGAATTTTAATATATGGTATAACCAAATTGGTTTTCATTCACTTTACTTATTTAGAACCCTCTAAAGGCATTATGAAATGAAAATTCAAATCTTAGTCAATTGTTCTGATTTTTGGATATATTGTTTATTTTGTTAGTTCATGTCAACTGATTTCGTTTTGGGCTATTTTGATTCTCCGAAGTATACTAAATGCCAATTTTTTCTAATTTGGACCTACTGAAGGACGTTTGACAAATGAAAATCCTAATCTTGACTAATTGTTTTAATTTTTGGATATGTTAGTGCAATTAATTGGTTCATGTCACCTCAGTTCGTTTCAGATTATTTTGGGTCTGTAAAGGTTACCAAATAAGACTTTTGGAAACTTTCCGAATTTAGTCTCAAAATGAGACTAAATACACAGTTGATCTTGAACTGAATTGATCTTGAAAGCTTTTAAGTAATTAACACTTAGTTTCTCATTTTGTTGTAGGAGAATAATAAAATAGGTTATAGGTTTGTAAGCAACCAAAATGTTAGAAAAATGTTTATTAGAAATATTCTTATTCAAATATTTTATCATACGTAGATGATGGATTATTACTTATAAATGTATATATTAATAAAGATCAAATACATTGAATTTGGACATGTTCATTGGCAAGAGGCATCTATGAAATCAAAAGACATTAATAATGTAGATATTTAAATAAATATATACATTATTCATTTGATTAGATCCCTACGTATTAAAAGGGTGTAATTATCATTAAAAAATTGATTAATTGATTTTTTATGTCCTGACATAATCTCGTCCTGATTATTTTATAGTATTCAATGTTGCATTGGGGCAAACACAAATACACTCTACCGTGTTTTTGTACACTGAAGCCAAGTCCTGAGAGCAAATTTATCTATTTTTCTGCATTAATACATTTATTGTTACAGCAATATTACCCAAAACAAATACTATTACTCAAATATTTTAATAGCTTGATTTTCGATTTTCTTAATAATAAGGAACAAAAAAATATTAATTGAGGTGCGACGAATTTTTTAATTAAATTTAAATGCAACCTAGAGCTGGAGGCTATCGCCAGGTTACACTATTAAATAGTATTAAAAGTGGAGCACGATTCTCGAGACAGAAGAAAATACGACCGTTGGTAACGGGATGGCTTTTGAAACGGGCAATTAAGTTGCTCCCAATCCCAACCCCGAAACTGAAAACCAACTTACAATCCCAACCCCAATCCCAACGGCTAGTTGTCAATTTTCGGCAGGAGAAAGTTTTCTTCTTGTCCAACGATCGATACAACCAGCTCAAACAGCCCAGATGCAGAACACACATTTTTGAATCCGATCGTCAGATTTGGCGAAGAAGAATCAAGGATTGAAGATGGCGAAAGTTTGCCCGTTATTGACGGAGAAGCAGCAGCAGCAGGAGCAACAATATTCCACCACTGCTCCTACTCCGTCTCATCGTAGGCCGCGCGTTAGGGAAGTAAGCTCGAGGTTCATGTCTCCCATGGCAACATCATCTTCAACCTGTGGCGATCTTATTCACCTTGCATCTCCAAAGGGCTCCGTCCTGGCCTCTACCGAACTTCACTCCAATCGTTCGCAGTCTGTGCAAAGGAGGAGGCAACAAGTGGAGTCTGAATCCCCCCTGCGCTGTGCCGCCAATGAAAACAGATTGGAGATGGCCCGAAGCCTGGAAACGCCTTTGGGAGCACATTACAACAAGCATCTCATTCTCTTCTCTACTCAGAGGAAGTCGCATCGAAGCTCTGTGAAGCTGTTCAAGGACAACGAAGAGCAGCAACGACCACTTTCCGACGCCTCAAACAACTCCAGCAAATTTCCCGTAAGAAGCAGCGACATCAACTTTCCCCTTCCTTCCCGCTACAGCAGGCCAGAGACCACTTCCACTACTACTGCTGCTGCTGCTGCTACTCCCAGGACAAATCCATCATCATCATCATTAACAACAACAAACAAAGATATTTTATCTTCTGTCCTGCCCACAGCCGCCGCTAAGCTGGTACGCTTGAATGTAGTTCCAAGAAGAAGAGGGTCACCGCTTGATTCTGATTCTTACCATAAAAACCCCACTCACACTGATTCCTCTGAAGAAACCATGGGATCGGAAGGTGCAACTTGCTGCTGCTCTGGCAATGAAGACGAGGCTGATTCCTCCAACTTCTCTGCATCTCCTTGCAACTTCCAGTACCACCCTTCATTCAATTCACCCCTGCCCAGCTGCGAACCATCCTTTTCTTACCCTGCCAAGTCACTCCACAAACCTTTGTCTCTTCATTGCAAGCCTCACCAAAAATCCTCCTTGAGGTTAGCCGGGGGCACTTGTTTGCCACCCCACCCTTCAACTTCTTCAACCACAACAAAGTTCGGGGTTGAGGCAAGGAAAGGGAGAAAGGCTTCCTCAAGTAATTTAGACGATGTTCATGCTCTGCGTCTTCTTCACAACCGCTACATGCAATGGAGATATGCTAACGCAAAAGCTGAAGCTGCCATGAGTGTCCAGTTACAGGTTTCCGAGGTAAGCCATTTTCTGGCCTTACAATTATTCTTTTTTTATTTTCTGTTCTTTTGATGGGTTGTAATCATTTGGATGTATTGTCTTCTGATTAATCTTTTGCTTTGTGCTTTGAATCATTTGGCCCTTGCAAGGTCTCTTTTGCTTATGACAAGTCCATATTTGAAATGCAGCATCTGAAAGCTTCAATCTCTTTTAAATGTCTTATTACAACCTTGTTGGAAAGCATTCTTCATCCAAGTTTGAATAATAAATTTGCGAAGATAGCTAGGAAACACTCTGTGTAAGCACTAGGCTATATTTAGTAGTAACTTCTATATTAATTATCTCATTGAGAAATTTTCCAAACTGCCATGATCTTTCCCACAAGATATGACATGTCTTTAACTTACATCCTGTGAAAGCTTGCTCGGTTGTGGGTGTTCCTCTGTTAGTACCTGAACTGCCTCCTTCAATACAACATCTTCACATCTCCTTAACACAATAGATAATACAATAACAGTGTTTGGATACCTTGCCTCCACTAGTGCATGTAAGGTGGAGACATTACTACATAATTGCGCATCATCCCTCTAAGCTTTTGGTGCCAAGAATATCTCCTTAACACCTAAATATTCTCCTTCATCACCATAAATTATCTCTTCCTTAATGTTATCAATGTATTCATCAAATATTGGGCAATTATCAATGTCGACATATTGTTGTTCATTTGTATCCATTAGCTCATTAGGATGGAGATTGTTGAATTGAATTTCTTGTGTATATATCAATGGATTTTCATAGGTATCTACATATGAGGTCTACAAGAATAAAAGATAAGTATGTAATGGTATGGAAAATCTCAACATAAAGAAAAATATAAAAATGGGAATGTAGGGCTATATATAAAGATACGATATCTTATATATACAACAACATCTCCCCCAAACTCAAGGTGATAGAGAAGAAGCCATATTGAGAAAGTTAACCAAGTCAGCAAGCTAATTGATGGAGGCAGCATGAGTTAGACAAAAAAGTATTCGATTTGATATGCTGATGAATAAAGTAAAAAATCAATTTTAGTTTGTTTTATACCCCTGTGAAACACATCATTATGAGCAATTTGTATAACACTCATGTTATCATGGTAAAGAGTGGAGTTGGTAAAAAAAAAGTGACTCCCATATCCTTTAGCACCCATCTAATCCATAACAACCTGGAGTCGTATCTACTAGTGCTCAATATTTGGCCTTTGTACTCAAGAGCGAAACAAAGGTTTGTTTCTTACTCTTCTAAGAAATTAGTGAAGAACCAAGATGATAACAATATCCGGTAACGGAATGACAATTAGTGGGATCACCAACTCAATCTACATAAAAAAAGGCATGAAGTTCTGCAGATAAATGAAGGCTATTGAATAAGGTACCCTTGATGTACCGAAGAACATGCAAAACTATTGCATAATGAGAAGATCTTGGAGCATTTATAACTGCCTATATGACATTGCATTTGGTGGAAGATCACCATCATTAGGTAAACTTGACATTTGTCTCTGATGGACTGTCAACAATCTCTTCAATCAAATGTACATTCACCCCTTTTTTTGGACAGAGGCATATTTAACATGAGATAAGAAATCATAGGCATATTTAACTTGAGAGAGCATTATCCGTCACAGCTACATAAAACTTCAAGGCCTAAGAAATAGTTGAGTGATCCCAAATCCTTCATCTCAAAAGTTTGAACTAGAAATCATTTTAAAGCGTCGATTTGTGATACATCATTTCCTGTAATAACCATATCGTCAGTACAAAGTAGAAGGATAACAAGGCTAACATTTGAGCGACAAAGAAACAAAGTTGAGACATAGAAATCCCCGTTAAGAAGTACATTTTTGACACCCATCTGAAAATGGAAAGCAAGGAAATAAAGGTGGTATGACAAGAAACTAGCACAAGGGTTTTTTCATAGTCAATACCATATTCTTGTGTGGATCCTCTAGCAACTAGGCACGCTTTATAATGTTCTGCTGATCCATTAGTATGAGTTTTAATCTTGAACACCCGTTTACTTCCTATACAACTTCTATTGCATGGAGTTCTTCAGCCATAGCTTTTTGCCATATAGAGTCAAATCGAGCCTCTTGATAGGTTTGAGGATGATATAGTGTAACAAGAGTAAAGCAACAATGATAGTCATTAAGATGAGATGGAACATTACATACCTGGCTAGAGCGAAGAAGGTGAGGAATGGTGCTAGGCCTGGTAGAAGTGGATGTGATGGTTGGATCAGTGGATGGTGCAAACAAGTTGTTCCTATTCGTTAAAGGGTGATCTATTGAGCTTGATTTAGTGAGAGAGTGAGGTTGTAATTTAGAGTGCTCATGAGAAGGAAGTAAGATAAACCATGCACATCCATATACTTTTATCATTGAATAGTCAAGTGTTTTCCCATAAAAGGCCTCATATGGGGTATGACCACATATGGTTTGAGATGGAACTCGATTAATGGTGTAGTAGACTGCGGTGAGGGTGAGGGTAGCTTCCCACCTAGAAGGACTCAGGTAAATGAGCAGAAAGAAGAGGAGAACGTACAATTTCCAAAATGCATCAATCTTTTTGCTCAACATGACCATGTTGTTGATTTATGGACAAGAGTGGTTATGTAGGGTTTCATTCTGTTTCAAAGTTTCAATGAAGGCAGCGGAAGTATATTCCATAGCATTACCTCCACAAAAAATTCCAATGACTCACCCAAATCGAGTTTGAATCATTTTCTGGAAATTTTGAAAAATATCAAGTAACTTAGAACCTTCTTTTAAAAGTTATAACCAAGTATATCGTGAGAAATTGTTGACAAAAATCACGAAATGGCGAGATTCACCTCGATATGTATTGGAGCGAGACCCCGACTGTTTGAATAAACAAGGTCAAAATGAGCAAATGACATGAAATCACTTTTATTAAAAGGTAATGCACTTTGTTCTAGACAACCAGTGAAAGCTAAAGACTTAATTTGAGACAATGATGTATGACCTAAACGAGAATGCCATGAACTAGATATTAACATAGATGCTGCTATAGAAAGAATAGGGTTGGGTACATATATAGAAGTAAGTTACACCCAATCCCAATTAGCCGTCTCGTCTTTCGATCTGCACATTACATCCCTTATCAGAAAATGTTAAGGCAAGACCATTATCAAAAAGTTGACCAATTGAAAGAAGATTGAGAAATAAGTTGGGTACAACATGTGTAACAGTAAGGAAAAGATTTTGTGTGTGGATACACTACCTATATGATTGACATGCATACTAGAACTATTAACAGTATAGATAAAAGACAGTATAGATAAAAGAGATGGGTGAAGGATGGTGATAAGGTGAAACCAATAAAACACCAAAAGTCATGTGATTACACCATATATAAAACTAAGTCACACCTGGTCCCAATTAGCCATCCCGTCTTTTGATCCTGCACATTACATCCCTTGTTAGAAAATGTTAAGGCAAGACCATTATTAACAAGTTGACCAATTGAAAGAAGATTGAGAAATAAGTTGGGTACAAGTGTAACAGAAAGGAAAAGATTTTGTGTAGCTACACTACCTACATGACTAACAGGCACACTAAAACTATCAGCAGTATAGATAAAAGTGATGGGTGAAGGATGGTGATAAGGTGAAACCAATAAAACGTCAAAAGTCATGGGATTACAACAGGCAGAATCAATAAACCAAGGAAAGGTTTTACCTATTTGAATAGAAAGGGCTATGGGGGTGTTTGAGATATAAACTATTGAATGAGTGCCTCAAGGTCAGTTATAGTAAGAGATAAGGTGGATGCATCAGGTGTGCTTGGTGCTGAAGGAACAGTAGAAGCCATAGTACTTCAATGATAGATATTTGTTTTGGTTTGATCCACAATTATAACGTTGCCCAGTAAATTGAGGCTTATCTCCCCCAAGAAGCTTTGAAGATGTAGTGACAATCCTGTGTTGAGAGATTGGTGAAGTAGGAGTTGCCAAAACTCGATCAATAGTCATACCAAGTTTAGTAGTAGCATGGCGTGTCTCTTTCGAAAGCAACTCTGTATGCACACTTTCAACTGTTGGAAGAGGATGACGATGAAGTATAGATGCACAGGTATATTTGAAATCATCACGGAGACCTATCATAAATTCAATAAATTGTCAACGACCCCGATACGACTAAAAAGCTTTAGTGGAAGCAAGATGAGTAATGTGTAGATCAGCTTGAGAAAGTTGATCCCAAGGTCCCCTTAGCTATGAGTGAAAATCTGAAATGGATTGTCCAGGAGCCTGTTGCAATTAGCTAACGCGAGATTCCAGCTGGAACAATTATATTGATTGGCCAAAAAATCTCAAGCAAGTTAGGCATTTTGAAACTTTCGCATAAGAGTTTGGATAGATGACACATAAGTATTAATAAATCAAAATAGAACTTTGTTGTGATTACTAGACCAAATCTCATGTCTCTCATCAAACTCCGTGATAGACTTGGTGTCACCTTTGCGTGGCTCTTAGTTGCGCCACATCCGAAGACCAGAAAGAAATACACGCATTTGTTGAGCCCTAGTCCTAGTAATGTAATTGGTCCCATCCATTGAAAGAAAGAAACAACGATGGAGTTTCTCTTGAACAAACACACAACAACAAAAATTAGAAAAAGAAGAAGAGGAAAAAAAAGCAGAGGAGGAGCAGCAAAACTGAACCGTAGAGGAGTTCAACACAAATCGAAGAGGGGTTGGCAACAATAGCAGCACGGACATAGAGCAGCAACACGGTTGACGCAACAACACAATGTCTAATAAAGAGGAAGAAGTAGGCAAGAAAATGAAGCAATAGATCAAGAAAGAAAGGGTAAATTCTTCAATGAACAACACGTTTGAAGAAAGAAAAGATAGAAGAAAAAAGTTATACTTATGATTAAATTTTTTTCTTTACTTATACTTTTACTTTACTTATATATTTGCCTATGCTTTACCCATACATATTCTTTACGTAGCTACAAAAATAGATCTAGATATCCAAATGTATAAGTATGTGTCATGATCTAGAGTATTAATGAATATGTATATAGATTTAAAAAAAATCTGTATACTGATTCATATTGATACATTTATACATTATTCACCACATGCTAGGAGCCAGATTTGAACTGTTGACACAAGATGCATAAGAATGAAGCAATATCACGTTTGAATAATGAAAGGAAGGAAGATGCCAATAAGTAGAGGTTGGCATCATCAGCATACAAAAACCTTTTCAGTGAGCCAAAACGCTCTGGGAAGCAAAGGAAAGGAAAGAAAAGATAGAAGAAAAAAGTTATTTAATGTATCAAACCGGCTCTAGATACCATGTTGAATTGAATTTCTTGTGTATATATTAATGGGTTTTCATACGTGTACATGTATACGAGGTCTACAAGAATAAAAGGTAAGTAACTAATGGCATAGAAAATCTCAACATGTAGAAAAATATAGAAATAGGAATGTAGGGCTATATGTATGATATGATATCTTATAAAAATATATATATATATATATATATATATATATATATATATATATCAAAGAGATTGCCATGAAACTTGGAATCACATGATTGTTATGAAACAAGGAAACCTCTTTGAGTAGCAAATGGATTTTAAGTATCTATGTGCTTGTCATTCTTCTACGTCATTAACTTCTCTTTCTTCTTCTTCCTTAATGTGCCTTATCAATCTAGAGATTTTCTAGTGCCCTAATGTTCATCGCTTCTCTCCTTACTATATATCATAATAAGATCCACTTATCACTATGGTTTTTATTCGCTTCTATACAAATCTTGTTTGCATATGTTTCTTACCTATGAACTCATCTACTATAGGTAGGTATTTAATCACGTGAAGACACATTGATATACAAATCTGTTGGAATTCTATCTTTTAAATGTGCACTTATTTCACCATTGAGCTTTTTTTTTTGTTTATTCAACCCTCTCTTGGTTCTTTGGCCATCATGAATGTATGCAACTTTGCCCCATTGTAAATGCCAAAATGTCTTTTAATAATGGATAAGGTATCTTTCTTCTTTCAAAAAAGAAAAAGAAAAAAGAACAAAGAAAGAAAAAGAGAAAGAAAAAGGAATAGGTATATTGTATTTGATTATAAGTGAACATTTCATCAAAGTCGAACAAGTAAATAGTAGCAAAATTGAACTAAACCAAATCATCAAGTTGTTTTTTAAGACAATATATTGTTAGTGATAACTTGATATACAACTTTTAGGATAAGTGATTTGTGGCACAGTATCAATCTAAAGAAGTTCTTGGGTTCAAATTTCTTTGTGGACATTTGCATATTTGATATTTGTCTATTTTCCTGTCTTGATTCTTTCTCTTTATAAGTAGGATGGGGCTACATTTGAATGGGGCAAGGAGAAAATGTTAATGATATCTTGGTACATTCAAATGATTAAGCCAAAACCAGATCCATACACTTGATTTAGATTTTTGTTTTTGTTTGTAATTCACATTGCTTAAGTTATTCAATATTGAAAGTCAGGGGATATTAAGGAGTAAAGACTTTTAAGTGATGAATGAATAATACGAATGTCTCCTTTTAAGTGATGAATGAGTAAAGACATTTGCATATTTGATATTTGTCTATTTTCCTGTCTTGATTCTTTCTCTTTATAAGTAGGATGGGGCTACATTTGAATGGGGCAAGGAGAAAATGTTAATGATATCTTG
>JAJIYU010021258.1:0-10098 GCA_030144865.1 Tinospora cordifolia | reverse complement strand
GCCACCCTTGATTACCATGGTGCAGCGACAACAATTTGGTGGTTTGGCCACTAAATATCCTATGTCACATTTAAACTCATTCAGGGAGATTTGTGATATAGTTAAAATAAATGGGGTGACAGAAGATCAATTGAAGTTAATGCTTTTCCTTTCTCTCTAAGGGATAAAATAAGATCATGGTTAAAATTCTCTTGCGTGGTAGTATCAATACTTGGGAAGAGATGTGATAGAAATTTTTGCAAAAGTATTTCACTCTAGCCAAAGTTCACCAATTGAGGGGAAAAAGAAGTTCCTTTAAACAATATGATTTTGAATCTCTTTATGAAGCACGAGAGAGATTCAAAGAATTATTGATAAGATGCCCTCAGCATGGCTATCTTCCTTGGCTTCGAGTGCAAATGTTCTATGCTAGTTTGACACCACCAACAAAAACCTTAGTTGATTCAGTAGCTGGAGGTTTTTTGATGGAAAACTCTATTACTGAGGTAACGCAACTTATTGAAGACATGGCAGCAAATGCATACGACCATGGAATAGAGAGAGGGATAGTAAAGTGGATTGGCATTCATAAGATGGATGAAATCACAACTTTACAAGCCCAACTAGCAGCCATGACTCATAGGATGAACCTATGGGATGAAAAGTTTGTAGATGGATAGTTGCAAATACCTCAAACTTAATTAATTCTAGCGATGGTTGAAGCTCATAGCTCTTCCTTCAAAGGAGAAACATCAACAGAACAACTAAATGCAATAAATCATTTCAGCAACTTTCAAGGATGGTAGCACAACAACTTTGTTCCTAGGTACTATAATCCGAGTGTTCACAATCATGAGAACTTTTCATATGTCAACAACAAGAACAACCAACAAGCACTACCTAGATTTGTTCCTCAATCAAGTCTACATGATAAGAAGCCATCCTTGGAGGATAAAATGGACGAAATAATGACAATGCAAGCTTGCTTCTTCAAAAAAAAATGACAGGAAGAGTAGACAAGAATGATAATAGAGTTTTTGGACTGGACGTGCAAAAGGGAAACATGAAAGCAATAGTAAAGAACCTAGAAACTCAAATGGGACAGCTAGCCCAACCTTTCTTAAGCTAACAACGAAGTTCTTTTCCTAGCGACACTCAAGTCAATTCAAAAGAAAGCTACAAGGCAATCACAACTAAAAGTGGTAAGGAGAGACAAGGGCCAGCTCATCCATCCAGCTCCACTGTTGTAAGTGAAGATGAAAATGTAGAAAAGGAGACACAAATGCAATCCAATGAAAAAGAAAAGAAGGAGTTCAAACAGAAACCAGATGTGAGAATTCTTGGAATCATAATTCAAGGTAGCAAACACTTTGAACCACCGGCTCTACCATTTTTCCAAAGATTTCAAAAGAAGAAATTAGATGAACAATTTGCAAAATTCTTGGAAATGTTCAAGAAGATTCATATAAACATCTCATTTGCTGAAGCATTGCAGCAAATGCCCAATTATGCAAAGTTCATGAAGGAAATCATATCAAGGAAGCGAAAACTGGAAGACTATGAGGCTATGAAGCTTACAAAAGAATGTAGTGCTATTATATAGAAAAATCTTCATCAAAAGTTAGAAGATCCAAAGAGCTTCACTATACCATGCAACATTGGTTTTGAATTCTTTGAAAGGCATTTCGTGACTTGGGAGCAAGCATCAACCACATGCCCATATCAGTATGCAAAAGATTGGGGATGTCAGAAATCAAGCCCATCATCGTTACTCTTCAACTTGCTGACAGATATCTCACTTATCCTCGAGGTATAATCGAAGATGTGTTAGTCAAGGTAGATAAATTTGTCTTTCCGGTGGACTTTGTTATTCTAGATATGGAAGAAGATGGAAAAATACCACTGATTCTTGGGAGACCCTTTTTAGCTACGGGTCATGCCCTTATTGATGTACAAAAGGGTGAGCTTACTCTAAGGGTGAATAAAGAACAAGTGGTCTTCAACCTCTACAAGTCAATGCAGTCCCCAAGCAATATGGATGAATGCAAGATAGTAGATGTGATCAACTCGTGTTTTGTTGAAATGATGAATGAATTCAGAAATCAAGATGACATGGTTAGGTGCATTTCATGTTCTTTGTCTTCATAAAAAAACCATAATAGAAATTGAGAAGCTAAATGTATTAGCATTGGAAGCTTTGCCACCTGATCGAAATAGTGTAGAAATTCCTTTGCCGGATTTCTCCACTGCTAAAGCTCCTCAAGAAGTTCCATAGGCTGTTGATTTAAAACCTCTCCCTAATCATTTGAAGTTTGCTTACTTGGGTAGAGCTCCATTCTTACCAGTTATTATTTCTTATTCTTTTACTTCTGTTTAGGAAGAAAAGTTATTAAGACTGCTCCAAGAACATAAGTCCGCAATTGGGTGGACAATTGAAGATATAAAAGGAATCAACCTAGCAATATGCATGCATAAGATCCTTATGGAGGAGTCTCACAAGCCTACAATAGAACATAGCAGAGACTTAACCCCATCATAAAGGAAGTAGTAAAGAAAGAAGTCATGAAGTGGCCAAAAGCAGGAATTATATATGCCATTTCAAATTTGCAATTGGTCAGTCCCATTTGTGTTGTGGCAAAAAAGGAGGGATGACTATTATTACCAATAAGAAAGGTGATACCATTGCCTCAAGAACCACTTCAGGATGGCCAGTATGCATTGAGTATATAAAGCTAAACAAAGCCACAAGAAAGACCATTTTCCTTTGCCTTTTGTGGATCAAATGCTAGACTGCATTACTGGGTATGATTTTTATTGTTTCTTGAATGAATATTTAGGCTACAAATAAATTGTAATTTCTCCTTAAGACCAAGAAAAGACTACCTTAACTTGCCCATATGGTACTTATGCATTTTGAAGGATGTTCCTTGGTTTGTGCAATGCATCGACCACATTTAGGCAGTGCATGATGGCCATCTTTGCAGATATGATTGAAGATATTATGGAAGTATTTATGGATGATTTTTCAGTCTTTGGTGCTACATTTGATGGTTGCCTTGCCAATTTAAAGAAGGTTTTATCTTGATGTGAAGAAAAGAACCTAGTTCTCAATTGGAAAAAGTGCCACTTCATTGTACAAGAAGGCATAGTCTTGAAGCATAAAGTCTCAATTGGAAGATTAGAAGTGGACCACACCAAGATTGAAGTGATAGAAAATCTGAAACCACCTACATCAGTTCGTGAGGTACGTAGCTTCTTGGGCCATATTGATTCTATTGCCAATTCATCAGAAATTTCTATCAGATTGTCCAACATTTGTGCCATCTCTTAGAAAAAGAAGCAGAGTTTAATTAAAATAGTGAGTGTCTTGAGGCATTCACGACCCTCTAGAAGGCGCTCGTATTAGCTCCTAGTATGTCTACTCCCGTTTGGGGAAAGCCATTAGAAATCATGCGTGATGCTAATCATTACGTAGTTGGAGCTATTTTGGGGCAAAGGCGAGACAAGTTGTTTCATGCTATCTATTATGCAAGCAAGACATTTGATGATGCATAAAAGAACTATACATCTATAGTAAAAGAGTTGCTGGTAGTTGGCTTTGCCTGTGACAAGTTTAGGGCATACATTGTGGGTTCACATGTTACAAATCTTTACCAATCACGCGACTGTACATCATCTCTTTGTTAAAAAGGATGCCAAACCATGCCTCATTAGATGGATCATTCTTCTCCCAAAATTTGACATTGAAATCAAAGACAAAAAGGGTTCAAAAATGTTGTAGATTACCATTTGTCTCGACTCCAAGGGGAAGGTGATGATAATCCTTAGCGCATTGCTAAATTATTCCCCGACAAATAGCTTTTGGTAATTCTCTACTGTCCACCATGGTATGCAGATATTGACAATTACAAGGCGATAGGTATGACTCCAGCTGATCTTTTAGGTGCTTAGTTTAAACGTTTCATCCATGAAGCCAAATTCTATCTCTGAGATGATCCATTTCTCTATTGTTGATGTGTCGATAAAATTATTCGCCGCTGCATACCTGACCATGAAATCCAAAAGGTCATTTATGACTGTCATGTTTCTCCTTATAGTGGCCACTATAGTCATCAAAGAATGGCCTGATGAGTCCTGGAGAGCAGATTTTATTAGCCAACCATTTTTAAGGATGTTTATTACTTTACGAATACATCTAAAGCATGCTAAAAACAAGGAAACGTTTCTAAGAAGAATGAGATGCCCCTAAACTCATTCCTTGATGTAATACCCCAGAATTTTATGAAGGCGTAGACGTTGCTTAATAAATAAATAAATAAAATAATAATAATAAATGAAAATCTAGATTTTAAAATAAATAATCAAAAAAATGAAAATGAAAACGAAAAAAGCAATAACTAAATAAAATATTAGTTGATAAACATACTGATAAATCAAAAATTAAAGATTGATTTGAAAAAATTAAAAATAAATGAAATATTGGTTTATCTAAATTGTTAGTGGATTAAAATTATAGATTGGAAAAAAAGGGGGAAATAATATGGTTTTACATTGTTTGGAAATAAAATAATAAATAAATAAATAAATGAAACATTAGTTGATAGAAATATTGGAAGATAAAAATCAAAGATTGATTGGAGAAATCAAATTAAATGTGGATTGATCGAAATGTAGATTTATTGAATTATGAAAAAATCTAAGATTTATTTGAGAAATGAAAGTTTATATTATTTGCTGGAGAAAAAAAAGAAAACAAAAATCTAGAAATGGTTGGAAGCTTCACGAACTAGAATTGGAGAGAAAAATCAATAAATGTTGGGATTGATTTTGATTTGGGCGTACACTGTTTTTTGGACAAACATAAGGGATGAAGAACGAAAATGAAGAAATCATGCGTTGAATAAAACTAGAAAAATCTGGTTTTTATGGGGCAAATCGATTGAAGAACAAGATCTAGGGCATGGAAACGATGAAGAACATCCAAATCTGACGATGGGGATTTTTAGTTTGAGCTGAAATGAAGAAGAGCATCAAGGGTGCTCTATTTTGGGAGATAAGAACAATGAACTAGAGGGTTTGGATTTTTGGATTTGAGGACGTTGAAGGAGAAGAATTGAAGACGAAAGAAGAAATCCGAAACTTGGGTAACTTTTTTGGTTTGGCTATTTGGATAATGGAAGACGAAGAAGCAAATTTTGGACTTTGGGAACGTGAAGAAGAAGAAAAAACCACAAAAGAAAATCAGGTGAGCTTGCTGTTGCTAGAAAAAAAAAATGAAAAATCAGCGGTTTGTATGTGCAGCAGCAGGCAGTGATTTTGTTAGTTCGAGTTGGTGTTGAGTGATTTAGCAATAACGTGATTAGGGCTTGTGAATTGGGGCTGAAAAATCTAGTTTGATTTGGATAGTTGGTGAGTCCTTTTTTGAAGAAGAAGAAGCGAACCATGATTGGAAAAAAATTCAGCTGAACGTGATTTTGTTTGGCTTGTCAATGGTTGGCCGTATTGTGTGCTTTGATTTGGATATGTAATTGGAGCAAGAATGTGAAGAACGATGAATAAGTGATTTCAGATTTTTTGATGCGCTAGTCGTGGTGTGCCTATGGGTGGTTTCGGATTCATGAACGTGATGAATAAAGAAGAAAGGATGAATAATTTGGTGCAAAGAAGTGACGAATAGCAGGGAAAAAAATGAAGAACGAAGAAGAATTTGAACTACTGAACGTCATTTGTGTGTGTGTTGGTGATGCAAAAATTTGGGCATGGGTGGATTGTTGGCCGTGATACATTGTTGTTATGCTACCACCGTGTTCGTGCGAAGAAGGGAATGGCAACAGTTGCAATCTGTGCAAAGAGCAACGTGCAACAAAGGGACTTCGTTTTGAGGCTTCGCTCACTCAAAGGAGACGAAGAGAGGTAAAATACGTATGTTTCAGATTTTAAATTTTGATAATTTGAAAGTTATTTTTCTTTGGTTTTAGATGCAAAAAATGAAATTTAGAAAATTTAAATCCCGTAATGAAATTTAGAAAATTAAAGCTTTATTCAACATTTTATTAGATATATTGTTTTTGATGCTTGTAGACTTTTGAAGGAAATAGAATATCGGAATTCATGATTTCAGCGATTAGGAATTAAATTTTATTAGAGGTTGGATGCTAATAGGAAACATTAGAATTTTTTTTATTCAAATAGAAATTTCTTAAACTATTTATAGAAAAAGTTTTAAGATGATATAATTTTATTTTAAAAACATAAAATTTAAGAAATCTATAATTTAGATTTATTATTTTGAAAGTGAATAATTTATTTCAAAAAGAGTGGCTTAAATATTTTTATATGATAAAATAGTAATTCAGAAACTTAGTTCAATATTAGATATAAAAATCTTATTTTAAGTGAAATAAGATTTATTGAACATAAGTGATTTAATTTTTAGAGCTCAAAATTAAGTTAGTATTTTAAATTATTAGTTTTAATCTAAATAGATTTAATTAGTAATGAATAAATCATAGAAACTTGAAAAATTAATTATGAGAGTTTTATTTTTAAATTAGTAGAAGAATTATTTTTATAAAATATAAGCTTAAAATTAATTATTAAAGTTTTAATGATAGATTAAGAAATTCAAAGAACTTAGAAATTGTTTTAATTTTAATTATATGAAATTCTAGAATTTTGGAATAACCCGAATTTTGTTGAAATTAATATTTAGACTTTATAATAAGAAAATTATTTAAGCTTAAGAATATTTTGAATAAGATTAAATGTGAACTAGGAACTTAGAAGTTTTGTTGATGGTTAAATTGCAGATTTTGCAATTTTAGAATATTGAATAGCTCGAAGAAAAGCAAGGTGGTCCTGAAGATCTGCAGAATTAGGTGGGCGTGATTACTTTGCTCGTATATATTATATAGATTTAAAATTCGAAACATTTGTGTGAATAGTTCTAGGTTATTAGAAATTTTATTATGAAATTGATTGAACTGTTTGGAGTGCTTGTGTGATGATGTGACTGAATGATGACTCTTTCATTTCACGCATAAATATTTAATGACATGCATAAATAGAAGAAATGCATTAGTTATTCATTTAACTATCATGTAGATTGCATTTCATAACATTTGTTATTTATTCAAACTACTATTGCATTGTATGCATAATTTGAGAAATTATCCATTGGATTGTGAAAATATTTGGCCTGATTGATGCTTACTTGTAAAACTAAAATAAGACAAAGGATTATTAAGAATTCACGTACCGTTGTGATCGACGAGCCTGAAGCAGATCGAGTTGGTATCTCCTATATGCCACTGCTTGAGATCAATGAGCTACAAGACATATCGTAGGTATTCCAACCTAGAGCTACCTGCGACAGCTAAAAGTCATTAGGAGATGGTACGAGTTACGGTAAGTACACTCTCTTAGGTTGTGATATCACGATTTGTGACATGACTAATTTTAGATGGTACTCTAGACTTTCTATGATTAGACAAGATCACGGGGAATACCGAGAGGCATCTCAACCCTCTTCCGGTCTCAGACTTCGACCAAAATCAAATGAATGTTTGAAACGCCTAATGTTTGGAACTGGTTGTATTGTTTTGGGTTTTGATCTGTATAATGCGTGTGATGTGCAGGAATGATCTACTGAGCTGTTGAGCTCACTCCCATTTTATTTTTTAGGTACACATGGACGTAGAATACTATAACCTACGTCAAAAGACCCTTACTTTGGATTGGTAACCTCATGGGGTGGGTTATTGGGGATAGGAGACTTTGGAGGTCGTATTGTGACGGTCCACATTTTTCACACCGGACTTGTGAATTCGACATATGTACATTATATGTATTTTCTAGAATTTTAATGATAATATATGAAATTTTCTCCATTTTTTTCAATTTCGAATTAATTATTGGAGAAAATGAGAATAATGTGAAAAAAATAAAATTTTAAGAAGAAAACAAATGAAACTATTAGGAAAAGGTATTTTCTCGAGGAAAATGATTTTTAGGACTGATTATTGAATTTTTGGAATAATTATTGAATTTTTGGAGTGATAAATGAAATTTTTGGGAGAAAAATCTGATTTTTAAGAAATTATTCAATTTTTGGGAAAAATGATTGAAATGATGCATAACTGAAGTATTTTGATGAGAAATGATAAATTAACAATTTTTAGTAATTTTAGAGAGAAAAAAATTGCAAAATTTCTGTTATATACATGTATAGGTGCATAAGTATATATAAGTAAAGGAATAAAGAAACAAAAAAAAGGGGGCGCTTGGCGCACACGGGCCGAGGATAGGTCGGGCCCCAGGGCCCGACCCGTGAGCACACGCACGAGCCAACGGGCCGTGCAACCAAGAGCCAAAAAATCATGGGCCAGCCCACGGTTCGGCTGGTCCATGCGCCCAGAAGGGGGTCCAACCCCTTTTCCTTGTCTTTTGCGTGAATTTTTGAGGAATTTTGGCAAATTTTTGGGGATTTTGGCAAATTTTGAGCTACAAAACCATGAGAGTTCATGGTTTGAACCCATGGTTTGAGCCATCAATTCACAACCTCCATTGTGGCCAATGAATGCTGCCAACTGGGCATCCAGCATGTGAGGTTGAGAACCACCTAGATAGCCACATGTCACCCACATCTTTGCCATGCAAGCACCCTCCATGCAACAAAATCCTTTCCTTGAGCTCAAGTCCAAAAATTACAGATTTCTGTATCCATATTCACAAGCTTGAATCTTCCTCATTTCTTAGCCAAATCTAGTGAGCCATAGCTTGTTTTGAAGCTTACACTACCATCTACGAAGTCTCATAAGCCATTTACTAAATTTTGGAACTGTTTGGAGCTAAAAATCTTGGGAAGAAGTGCTCTTCATAAGGTTTAAACCCAGAAAAACCAGAACGTGTGTAAAGAGACCTTTGGAGCTTCGAATCTTTGGTCATTTCCAGCCTATTTTGGAGGTAAAACTCTCAACCCTCTTCACTTCCATATGTACTTTAACCTCCAAGTGTTAGAGAACAAAAAAAAAGGGCTTTACACATGATTTTCAACCATCAAAGTTGGTTACTCACTCACTGCTGCAACTGTGTAGCAGAAATAGTTGGAGCAACTTTGAGAAGGTTCACACCTGAACCATTCTAGGCTTGTCCCTGAGGTAAAACCCATCATTCTTCCCCTTTTTGTGTGTATTCAAGTATTCAAGAGGTAGAAATCAAAAACGAAAACATTTTATGCGTTGTAGAAGCCACTATTGTTAACTGTTAGACTCACTATTGTAACAGTGCCGACAGAAACCAGTTTGAGACCAAATTTGGAGCTATATTTGGGACACCTAAAGGCACCCATTTGGACTGAGACCAGAGACATTCTAGACCTCATAGCAGAGGTTCCAGAAAGGTATAAAGATCTGACCTTGAGCCCTTGTGTATATAATTTGCTACACTTAAAAATATGTCATGATTGTTAGAATGTTAGGACTTGGAACAATTTTTTGTGTTCTTCAAAATACAACAGAGAAATTGGTGGAAAGATAGGCATGATTTTAGCATTGCATGTTACTGATTCAAAGTATTTTTCATTAATGGATGTGTTATGATCTGTATACTGTAATTAGACACAAGAAATGACCCATGAAATCATGATTTAATGGGGGAAAGAATACTAGGAAGATAGTAGAAACTATGAACCCAGAAATTTCTTGCAATCTAGCTGAAAATTTTGAGATGAAATTAACTGACCAAACCTTGGTAGATTGATATGAAATTTGATGGAGAGATCCCTACGTCTGTTTAAAAGTTTCTTACCAAATTTCAGAGCATTCTGATATGGATAGGTAGGTCAATTCAGGCAAATAGTCACTGCCTGTCACAGGGTATACGAGATCTGTATAGTCTCTATTGTTATACCTAGAAACTCTTGTAAATGATGTCCGAAAATTGTGATTCAAAATTATGAAAAACCTTTAGGAAGTTTAGAACAGTTTTGCAAAGTTTGGCACATATCTAATGTACGGATTACCTGCAAAAAAATGGGAAAAATGGTTGCGCAGATATGGCCATAGGCTAATGTTGTGCCTAAGTGATGGGAATTGGGAATGTTGACCCCTTTTGGCCCAA
>JAJIYU010021257.1:0-10097 GCA_030144865.1 Tinospora cordifolia | reverse complement strand
TATATATATATAAAGACTTAAAGACCTACCTATGTGTAAGATGTACCCTAGTCGTAGCCATTGAGCTTAAAAATCATTATTGACACCTAGTATAAATAAAATTTAACCATATGATGTCAATGCCCTGTATTTATACTTTTTACTCTTGTACGGTTACATTGAAATATAATATTCATACACTCCTAAACCTTTCTCGGTTGTGAGTGTTTTGTCATTTCGTGCATTGGAGGCAACGCAAAATTCATCAACTAGAGAGTTTGTAATTGTGCTCAAAAGTATTTTTAGGAAATGACATGGAAATATACCTTTTTTATGTCTTTTATTTGCTTGAGATAAGCAGAGCTTTAAGTTTGAGGTATTTGATAATGTATGCTTCACTGACATAATATCAGATGTCTTTTAATTTTGTAAGAATTTTAAGAGTGTATTCCTCTTTAAGTTAGGATAAAAAGTGGTCTTAAATGATGAATTAGAATCGGACTTTGCATAACAAAAAAAAAAAAAAAGTTGAAAGACACAAATAAAAGCTCAAAAAACTTTGCAAAATAGGCATCATGATGCCTAACACGATATTGCATTTTCTATTATTTTGATGAAGTGCCTACATTTTTATTATTCCATTTGTTTTCATTTCATTAAAACTTCAAGGTTATATATATATATATATACCGGAGAAAATACTTTAAAAAGTGAAAGGAAAGAGGGAAAAGAGTTGAAAGGCTAACTAGTTTATTATGGTTGTGCCCTGACTTGATAGCGAGAAAGGTTTTGAATGACTATTAGTTGCTTCCGAAGCACTCATTTTTTAGGCCGGTCTAAACAAATGTTTTCATACCCCATGGATACCCACAAAGTTTCTTATCAGCGTGTTCCATGCCTACGCATGCCCCTTTGAACATATGTAGCCTAATAATAAAATTTACTAGGAATTTTTTATAACTTGTCCTTTTAGGGCATCCCCAACGCTGAGGATATTGAGCGTCCATGTCATTTCAAAAAATAATAATAAAAAATAGAGTAAAGAAGAGCGTTGAGCACTCGATATAGACTGAGCGTTGAATGCTCTGGGTGCTGAGGTGGCACTCTATTGAACGCCACCTCAGCACCATCGCTCAAGCATTACTGATGCCCTTAGTATAAATGCTCTATTAGGATTTGTTTTCAAAATATCTGGCCAAGAAGGAAGAAAAAATATCCAAAGAGAAGAAGAATTGCATGAATTATTTATTTAATTTATTTGTAATTTTTTTTCTTCTATGAAGTGTCTTGTGATTCTGAACATGGAGATGAACTAATTAACCTAGAGATCAATTGAGTTGTATTTGATTTTATTGGTTGATTTTACTTTTTGATTAAATATATGAATTTATCTGCATTTTTATTGCTTAATTAATTTTTTTTAATTTGCTAGCTACATCTTAATTGATCTCAAATTTGATATCTACTCTTTGAAAAGATGGGATATTAATTTTGATCAATGAATTGCAATCTAGAGATACTGTATAATGTTGAAAAGCCAGCAATTACCTTCAAAGTCAACCACAATGGATCATAATATTTCATATATATTTAATGCATTGGGTTTTAAGGGAACTAATGTTTTAAATTTACATAAATGAATGACATTTAAGGCAGAGACTTAATTGAATTAAGACCCATAAATTATAAATTCATGAATTAATCAATTACACGATCTTTTGTCCTATAAATGAGAATTATAGTGATATTAATCTTATAAATTATTTTCATATCATTAATTATCTGTTATCTCATTTATATTTATTGTTATCTTCAAATTATTGCAATCTCTTCATCTAAATAAAACTCAAGGATATTTTAATTTTAGGCATTAAGGAATAGAATAGTATTCTCATGCACTATACATATTTGCTTAATTTTATGTCTTTTATTTTCAAATTCATGGTATCTCGTGACATTAGAATCAACAACAAGACATGGATGCATTAATGAATTTAACCAAAACTTGTTATTTATCCAAAATAGTATGCACATCGAGTAGTTCTAGAATCATAAACATTAAGCAATACATCACACATGTAACAATAACATATTCAAGCTCTCATCGTACATTCATCATAATACACCAAGAGTGCATATTCATAGCATGCATTATATATTAATTTGGTGCATGATACCATCACTTAAGCCAATTATCAAGACTACTACATATGCATGTTTAAGTGAAAGGAGATTACAGGTATATATATCTCCACTGCAACAATGTTCAGCAAGCGATCAATGGCAATGCAAAGCAATTAATGTTCCTCCAATCTGCTCATGGTCTCACTTTTGTACGTATAAAGGCTCATTTTTAGTGTGCCAATTACTAGGACTAACTAACCATTCTAAGTATGTGTTTCTTAGTGTTGTTTTGGTCTAGAAGAATCCCTTTTTAGGATCCCTAATTAGTGGCCCGAAAGTGCAAGCAAGATCGGCCATTACATGCATATTGCATTCTAGAATGCATTAGCGCAGTGTGCTCAGCAATGTAGTGCATTGCTCTGTGTTTCTAGGCACATAACATTGTACTTTTTTCATTTCAGTTCAGGGCATTTTTAATGTTGAATTTGGATGTTCCAAGACTCATTTTGTTTGCCTCTTAATGTTAACAATAGTTGATTTGTTGTTCTCCAAGCCTGCTTAATCCTAACAAAAACTTCTCCACAAACCAAGGGTTCTCTCCTTCAAACGATTAGGTTGTATGTCTAGGTATTCTGATCAAGGAGCATGTCTCCTCCAAACGATCGGGTCATGGCATGGGATAGAAAGAACATCATTGCTTCTAAAAGCTAAGCACCTGCATTTTCATGGAAATGAAAAGTGCACAGGTGTTATACTTCCCACCCCCTTTTCTTTCATGATTGTTAATGATCTTCATCCCTCTCTTTCTTGGCCAATAAGAGTCAAGTACGGGCTTCCATGTACATGCAAATGACACTTTATGGACTCTTGGATTGACTAGAATCATGAGGCAATGTTGGCTCCATAAAATAGAAATATGTTATGGTATGGAGTTCAGTGCAACATGCTGCATGAGAGATGCACCACTTGCATCATGGGGTTTTACCCCACTTGGTAGTGTTGTAGCATGTTATGAATCCAACAATTTCCTTTCATACAAGATATGGTAAGACAACTTGGGTCTTTATACTTGGGGGGAGTATTTTGTTGCAAGATTAGGACTCTACAGTGGTTCTTCTTCTCCTTTAGTATCCTCATTTTCTAATGGTTCCTTAGGGTCAGTCTTAATGGTTTTATCTATATTCTTCTCATTCCTAAGGGTTATAATGTATTTCACTTGCTCATGATTGATATTGTAAGTATTTAGATCATGATTATTACTAGAGCTACCTACCTCAAATTGGCCTTTTGGATTAGGCATAGGTTTAGAAAGGAAGGTTCCTTTGTCCATAGCCTTGTTAGACATAAAACAAATCTTAAAAAAAATCTTAAAAACGAGACACGTTTGGTGTACCCTTTACATATAACTTAATATACCCCCTAAGTTATAATTTAAGTAATAAAGTGGGTCTCAAATGGTTAGTCATATGTAACAAGTCTCAAGAATTCATAAACAATAACTATGGTTACGCATTAGGAACCATGAACTCACATGAAACAAGTCTCAAGAATTCATAAACAATAACTCTTCAAGATTGGGATAAAAAAATATAAAGAACTATACTTCATCTGGGTATGACCGGTTGGGTATAAGTAGTAATTGGAGCATTGTATCATATTCTTAAACGAAAAAGAATAAATAAGACTATAAATGTTTTAAGAATACTTGAGTGTGAGATAAAACACTAAAATTGACATTGGAACTTGTTAGGTTAACTTCAGTGCATCAACATCAAGTCGTGGGTCTCAAGGAACACGGGACACGAGCACAAGTGGAAATGGCTCTTAATTCTAATATGAGTAGGTTAATTTTGTTGAATCCTATGATTAGGTTCATGTTAGTGTGCGTTTGATTCTACATTGGTTTGCATGCATAATTGATTGCATGATTAGAAGCATGATAAGGTTTTATATTATTAGTTATGTCATGTTACGAATGATGTAATCTTTTGTTGATTTTCTTGTTAATATGAACCATGCATGTGATGTATCTGTATTTAATCACCGTGGATATTATATCTAATGAGTAAGCTCAACGTGTTGCGCCCGTATTTGACCACTACCAAACATTCTCCAATTTTGAGATAAGCTAAGTTAGTGTCATTGACTAGCGTAGTGCCACTCCCATGTATGACCATTACATAGTCTTTGCTTAGGGTGTACTCGCATAATGAATCTTCTTTGGAAGTGCCCCTAATAGTTAATGCCTTTTGGAAATGTGTCCTTGAAGGTTGATGCTTATCTTAGGAGGTATCCTTGGACTATGTTGTATAATGATGGATGTCTCATCCAAAAGAAGAAAAATACCGAAGATAGTCCTTTTGGTCTTAATGTTAACCTTAAGACAATGAACTATTTGAATTGTTTAAAATTTTAAAAGTGTTTACATATTACTATTTTAATTTTTATTATGCATGGGATGTGCTTGGGATGATTCATTGGACTCCTTTGAGCTCACTCCATCTCTTTTTATCATTTTTAGGTACATATTGAATCGTGTAACCCACTAGACCCTGATGGAGTATCCTAATCTAGTTTGAGTCGACAATGGGACCAATTTTGATGTTTTCAAATTATGTATCAATTGGTTTTTGTTTAATATTAATATAACAACCAATATGTCAAACTTAATTATGATTTTATCTTTATTCATTATAGAAAAACTAGTACATGGTATTTGTTTAACAATTTTTTAGTACAAATGATTAATATTATTTGATGCACACTATGATCATTAGTGAGATGCAAATATGACATATCATGTTTGACTTTTGGTTAACCCAATGATTATCATTTAATGTGTGTTTATCTCATTGCATTTATTACACCCGAGGACATTTTTGTAATTTAGTCCTAATGCGGTTGGGTGATCAAAGGTCAGGATGTTGCATATATATTGGGGTAAGGTGGATTTTCAAAAGGTTTTCTACGTGTATTTAAAGTGTTAGCTTGCTCCTAGATTACATTTTATAAAGTGGGAATACTTGGACACTCTTTAGTTTCGTAAGAGTTATTCTCACATTTGACACAACTTCTCAACCTTCTTATCTTTGTTCTTTAAGGCTTTAATTTCTCTAAGGAGACTAACAATTTTAGAAGATTAATTTTATCTCTAGGTTTGTCTATCTCACTCTTTTTCCAAGATTGGACATTCTCCACTAAGTTCTCTAAAAACTCTTAAGCTTCGTTGGGTTCTTTCATGAGAAATCCTCTATTACTCATGGTCTCTACAAGTTACCTCATAGATGGTGCAAGTCCATCTAAGAAAAATCCTATGAGGTTTGGTACACTATAACTATGATGGGACTATTTTCTAAGGAAATATTTATATTAGTCTCAAAATTGGAAAAATGCTTCATTCTCTTTTAAGAATGAGTCGTGATAGCCCTTTTTAATGCATAAGTTCTTTCGTTTAGGAAAAAACTTTTAAGAAACTCTTGGGCCGTATTTTCCCTTGAAAGAATGAATCTACTTTTCCTACAATTTATCATTACATCCATTTTTCCTATGATGAAAATAATATCACGTATGAGTAATTAATTATAATTGATTTGTATAATACATGTCGTTTGATATTAATATATTTATTTCTTTAAAAATAAATAAATTTATATAAAAAGAAGTTAAATATATTTTATAATTAAGTACTAAATATAATAATGTTCAATTATAAGATAATAAATTTAATGTCAAAATGAGCATTATCAACTATATTTAGTAAGAAGCAAAAAGACAAGGTGACTAATGTGATTTAAGGAGAATGATAGTATGTAAGAGAAAATTTCCCTAATTGTGATTAGGTGAATAAACGAGAAATAAAAGGAGTTATGATTCATTTGAATGGAAAAATGAAACATGTGAATTTTTTAGAGGACTAAATGATATAATTGCTCGAGTGATCTAGCACTTCAATATCAGCTCGAATCTTATATGCAACACTTATGACAAGCATCAGGTCAGTCAATTTTAAATTTTCATTCGCAAATAAGCAGACTTTAGGATCAATTGTCTCAAGCTAATCCAAATAGCACTCATCCAGCCTCTGCTAAAGCCTTTAATTCATATTAGGATCATTGTTAATTCATGATAAGTATACGGGATGACTTCGAACACACAAGCGTTTTTCTCCTTCATCGAACCCCTCTTCCAATACTTGAGACTGCACTTACAAAATTAATTTCAGATGCAACACGTCATGCCACTAAACTTAGCATGACCTCTAACCGGGTTCTTGCAAGTTCTACTCCTTCTCTAGATCCTAAACAAAGGATTTTAGTTGTTACTTCAAAAGTACCAAGAAAGGCAAGTCCAAGTTCACTTGAAAATGGTTTAAGTATGGTTATTTTGGATATCATGGTTCTAAATGCCAGCAAACATGAGACGATTTGACCAAAATAACTAATTCTAGTTGTACTGTTGCCTCTACTGCTCTTATAGCAACCAACACATCTGAGGCACCCACTTTGTCCTTTACTACAACTAATCTTCAGGCACTTGTGCAAAGGTTCTATCCAAGGCTCCTACTACCCTTTCAGTTCAAT
Source organism: Tinospora cordifolia (assembly GCA_030144865.1). Taxonomy (NCBI): domain Eukaryota; kingdom Viridiplantae; phylum Streptophyta; class Magnoliopsida; order Ranunculales; family Menispermaceae; genus Tinospora; species Tinospora cordifolia. The sequence goes on along the minus strand of JAJIYU010021257.1, from coordinate 3,414 downwards.
CAAGTAATACCTCTCCTTGGTTTATTGACTCTACTTGTTACAATCACATGACTTTCGATATTTCTTTAGTTTTACATAATAATGACACTCCACCTACTTTTGCTATCTATACTGCTGATGGATCAAATATGTCTGTGTATTACCCCAAAATTTTGTTGAATAATTAAAATAAACTAAAATAATAAACCTTAAGAAAATTATGAAATTTGTGAGGTAAAACATGTACAATCAAATATTCGAAGGGGTAGACGAACCAAGACAACACACAAAAATTTGTAAGTGACTATCTCACTAGTTACTATGGTAATAGAAAACACTACTGCAGTAGTGTGTCCCTGCCTAGAAAATCCAATAAAAACATTGTGTTCTAGTTACCATGGTAGTGTCTTCTCACTAATGCAGTAATACGAATAAAATATGCTCGAAAAGATTATGTAAAGTTTTCAAAATGACTATAGGAAGCTTCTAACGCATGAAAAACTTCTAAAGTTGATACTTGCTAATACTTGTACATAAGGAACAAGTAAAATAGCAAGGAAAAGAGTTTAGTAAAGATTGTCACTTAGAAAACAATCCAAGAACTTCTTAAAGTCATCCTACTGAGCTCAATATAAACCCAAAAAAAACACCTCATTCTCCTCACTCAAGCAAGTGCGCACTTCTCTTCTTGCTCTCCTATCTTTTCTTCTTGGCACCCTTTTGTTCCCTAGCTGTTCAACACAACAACTATAGTTGTAAGAAGGAGGAAAACCCATAATTCTGCATCACAGTAGCAAGAACATGCTGCTGGACATGCTTTTGGAGGAAGGAGGATTCAACAAATCAAAGAAGGTATAATGCCCTTATCTAAGTCGCAGATGCATGATTCATAGTCTAAAATTGAAAGTGTTAGGATACCAAAGTCATAGGAAAGCAAAGGAGGGGAGAAACATACAGAGAAAACTAGTTTTTGTGCTAATTATTGCGGTAATGATCATTGTTATAGTGGTAATGCCTTTGTCTTCCTTTGTTTATGCAAATTTTCCTTTGATTATTATTGTGGCCTACTGCAGTAATGACACTATATTTCTGGAAACTCCTCTGGTTACTGCAGTAATGAAACTGCGCTCTTGTAACACCCACTAGTTACCGCGGTACTCTACCTCTATAATGCAGGCATTACCTCAGTAACCTACCTCGATAGTGCTTCTGCACTTCATGTTTTTCACTTTTTTGTTCTGATTACTACGGTAATATTTTCTTCTACCGCAGTACACAAGCCCACGACCATAGTAAGACTCATCTAGGATGATATCCTTGCACAACTAAAGGCCATATTAGGTGGAAATTATTAGAATATGATTCAAGAATGTTAGAAACACATGAATCACAAGTTATAACATATTGAATCTTAATCTTCAAGGTGGAAAGCTAAAGGAGCATGGAATACTAGTAAAAAGAGGGAATTAAGCGCATAAGGTGGATATGATTTTCGTGTTTTAACTTATTATTTTGATTCAAATGATGTATGCTTATTAGTCTAGGATCATGTTGAATATACATGTTCCGTTTTGAATTGAATGTGCATGCTTAGAGTTACATGAATGATGCTACTTGATATGTGACAGCATGATCTATGTTAGGAGATATAACATGTCTATGATGTTTACCATGCTCACATGATAGTTTCATGTTTATATTTGGTTTGAATATGTTATTGTTTGGTTTACTCTTAAAGAAAGATTAATGAAGAAGCAAACCATGTACCAATGTAGTGGTCCATGGGAGATCACTATGGGTGTTCTCACGATACAAAACAATGTATGTGTCCCTAGTTCCCAAATGTCGGGTGATAGTTGTGACCCTATATCCCTTGGAAATTGACATAGATTTGCTATTCATCTTTAGATGTGAATATATGGAGAGAACACCGAGGTTAGCCTTTCATTCTTAGCGTTAACTTTTGAACAAGTAATCGTTTGAATCGTCTAATCCATGAAAACATTTGACATGTATATTTTATTTAATTGAAATAATGATTTGAATATTTAAAAATGATTTGATGGGCTCTTGAGCTCACCCCTCTTTTTTAATATTTTAAGAAATCAATAAATCAGACGCTGCATGACTTGTAAGAGTTTACTTAATCAATTTTATTCAAAATTTCCTTTTGAAAAGTTGTTAGTCGGGCATGTTAGCCCAGTTATCCTTATTAGATTTAAAGTTATTTCTATTGTATTAAACTCGAGGGTTTTAAATCTCTATAAAATTAAAGTTGGGTTTTAAATAAATGATATTTATTTATTTAATCTAATGGTTTTAAACTATTATTATGAAATCTGAATGAGCTACTGTCACAGGAAGTCTCATAGAGTTAGGGCAGTAAAGAGATAAAAAGAAAGAAAGAGATAAATTGACACTTCGCTTCTTGGGCCACGAGGGGGAGGAGTGGTGTTATAGTCTGTTAGTCACACAGGCACTGTCTCCACACCCAATCTCTCCCTCCCTAACACATTTTTCGTTCCTAAGTTATCACTTAACCTTCTTTCTGTTTGCCAACTTGTCGACTACAGTTTTATCATAACATTTTTTAATAAAAGATGTGACGTGTAAGATCAGAAGATGGGATAGTTGATTTGGACTGGGCGTAAAGTTGGTCGTCTTTTTAAGCTTATTTCTTTACATGTACCTTACTCTAGTCCTATTGTTGTGTTTGTTTCAACTTGTAGTTTGTGACATTTTCAGCCTAGGACATGCATCTTTGTCACGAATTAAGACTTGAGCTTTCGCTAGTTGTTTAGGCCAAGTAAATTTTGAAACATTTGATTACATTCATTGTCCACTGAGCAAGCAAAGTTGTAATACCCTAGGTAATTTTAGGAATTTTAACATAAAATATTAATAAAATAATTAAAATAAATGTTGGTGACTAAACATGAATAAAGTAATAAGAGTTAAGATAATTAAATAATTTAAATTAATAATATTTTGAAAAAAAATATAAGCACCTTATGTTAACAAAGTCTAAATTAATATTATTTAAAGATATAAATAGATAATATTTGAAAAAATATTGTGTATATCATTTTAGATTAAGTAGTTTAAATTAATAAATCAAGTCACTTAATTTGGAATAATTAAATAATCTAATTTAATATTATTTTAAAAAAATAATGTAAGCACATTCTCATACAAGAAATAAAGTAAACTAGCAATATTTAGATTAATAAATAAAACCAAAAAAAGAAAAAAATATAACCAAGATAGTGATTTAATAAATTATAAATAGTATTTAATTATAATTATAATTTTTATCTGAAATGTGAATAACATATCTCAGATGTTCAATAATGTAGATCTCAATTTAGTTTAAAATTTTAATATAATATTTAACATGGTTAAAACTGAAATTGGCTATGAAAATTACAAAAAAAA
>JAJIYU010021256.1:0-10097 GCA_030144865.1 Tinospora cordifolia | reverse complement strand
GGTTGCCAATAGTTCAAGTATGGGGCCTTAGCTCCTCCAGCCCTCCTTCAGCCCCTTCCAGTTTCCAACCAAATGTGGGAAACCTCACCATGGACTTTATCGAGGTTTACCATCTTCAAATGGTTTTGATTCCATCCTAGTGGTGGTCAATCAGCTCATTAAAGGTGCTCATAACTAGGCTGGTTCTGACTTGCACTGGTTGTGACTGGTTCTGACATTTCATTGCAATTAGAACACCCTTTCACTACCCAACAAGTGATGGTTGCTTTCACCAACTATGTGGTGCATCTCCCTCCATGGCACAGGCATAATATGGCCCATTGTCTCCATTAGGGACAAAGTCTTCTTGAGCCATTTTTGGACTAAGCTTTAATCGTTTACAAGGTTACGACCCCCAGCTGAAGTACAGCCTACAACCCACAGTCAGATGAGTAGTTAGAAGTCATTAATTCATGTCTGGAAACATATTTATGCTCCTTTTGTTTCACCAGCCTAGAAAATGGAATAAGTGGGTGGCTTGGGCCAAACTTCGGTACAATACAACCATCCATGCATCTTCCAAGATGACTGCCTTCGGTGCTTACCTATAGTTGAGATCCTCCCTCGTTAGTTCAGTTTGGCACTCAATCAACTAGTGTTGGGAGTGTAAAACAGCAACTTATGGACTGTAATGCTATTCTCAATGAGCTTAAATACCATTTGACTCCTGCTCAATCCAAAATGAAGTTGTATGAAGATAAGAAGAGATGAGGTGTCCTTTGAGATTGGGGAGCTAGTTTATTTAAAGCTCCAGTACTATAGGTGGTACTCTTAAGCTCGCCAATTGAACTTCCATCCATGGCTACTATCCATCTAGTTTTCCACGTTTGACAGCTCAATTGTGCTCTTGGTGTCAATACTGGTGCCAGAAGCTCCCTCCTATACTAGATGCTAAACTAGAGTGGATGGTGGAGCCAGATTCAATTCTGAGTTTTCATCATGTGGAGGCTACGACAGAGGTCTTAGTTGACTTTCCATCATTTAAGGTGTAACACTCCATATTTTACTTTGACACGTAAATTAATTTAAATAAAAATAAATATGTATAAATACGCATATTTGTACAGATTACATGTGTACATACGTGAAATGATATACATGTATTAAAAAAATAAGTTACGTGTACAAATTAATTAACTTAAATTATTTATTAAAAAATAATTGATATGTATAAAAAAATAATATGCATATAATAAAATTTCTCAAAAATATATACATAAGGAAATGATGAAATACATTACTTATATATATAAATGGGCTTAGATGTAACTTGTTGGGGCCACAAATAAAATCAATTATAATATATTATAGACATATCATGTGGGACGGATTCACTCTTACCATCAACTTTTTTTTCTTTTATTTTTTATTTTGCATATCCAGCACGACACAACAAAAGGAAAGAAACAAAACGGAAATAAGAGAAAGAAAAAAAGAAATTCGACTAATTCTCGACAAATTCGACAAGTTGGTAAGCCTTTTTTCTCAATTCTTGTTACAAAAATGCTAGATAAGCCAAGTATTATGATTCTATGGGTCTTATTTTTACTGTAGAGAGTGTTTTATAGTAGTACCCAAAAATGGGGCATTACCCCACCATGAGTAAAACTCAGCAAAAATTATACCAATACACTTTTAGTGATAAATAGATCCTAGATACGTAGCTAGTTTTCATTAATTTGTCCTGTAGACACCAGAATAAATACTCAAAGTTGAATAACTTTAGGGGGGCTTTTGGGTATGTTAAACCCTAATAAAACTTTGATTGGGTCCTATAGAAATGTAGAGAACAAAAATCTGTACTCATCGACACCAAATTCATGAATTTTGGATATCAAATGAATTTTTGGTGAATGATTGACCACTTGGGTTATTTATGAAAATTAGAAAAAATTAGTAAAAATATATTTGGAAAACTTATTTATTTTATTTTCTGCTATAAAAAATTGGCATATGAGTAGGAAATTAATTTTAAAGGTTATTGAGATTTGAGAATATTCGAGTTAATGCGCATCAATACGGGAGGTCTAACGCACGTGTAGAATTAAATATGAAAAATAAATACGTTAGAAATTATTTATAAAAATGAATTGAATTTGATTCGTGCATATGAAATGACTCTGTGATAGGATAATTATGGCAGATTGGAACCTAGATTTTGGAGTGGATGCCGAAAATGATTGGACAGTAATTTGGTTAGTAATAATTATTTTTGGTTATGTGAACGGTGATATTATGTCAAAACATTTGATTTTTATTAAATAAGAACTGACGCAAATGAAAATATATATTGTATATGAAATGATGGATTATGTATTACTGAATTTTACAGTAAATTTGGGAGAGACTGATCATTATAGCAGGAAGTGAAATACGTGTCCAACAGATTAAGTTGTTAGTATTTTAAAAGTAATTCTTTATCTTGGTCATTTATATGACTTTGTAGATATAAAAATGATTTGAATGTAAGCATGTCATTTGTATTGACATTTGTCGCATTTGATTTAGAATTCATGAAATTGTATTTACACGGCAACATGTTTTGGATTTGCAAGAGCAGATCTAAAATACGGTATTGTTTCGATGGATTGAGCCATGAGGAATAATACTTCTTATGTGATAATCTATGTGAGACTGAACCATGACAAGTATCAGCTTTTCTCTATATGATAATTCTCGAAATGATTGTGGAGTAGGTGATAATTAGAGTTACCGTCTACTGTTGTCTAGGCCAGACAAGAAGTAAGACTGACTCTACTTTTAAAAGATGTGGATGTGCATGTGTTTTACTAAATAATGTATCGAAAATAGCATGATCACTATGTTGAATGCATATATGTATGGTTTCAATGTGCACGATGAATTTAAATGTTTTATTTAATTTGATTTTCTGCATAATTATTTAAATCGATCTAAATGCTATAGATAAAGATTATTCACTGGGTATGTTGTTGCTCACTTATTATCTTCAACGTTTCGAAAACAGATAAGAAAGAAAAGAGGCTAGCGCGAGAAGAGTAGACGACTCTTCAGTTATTGTTGTGTGCGTAGGCTTAATTATTTTGTGGGTTGTATTTTTGTATAATTATAATTATCACAATATATGTAATATCATTAGAGGGATTAGATCTGTTTATACTAGTTAAGAGTGTGGAACATCGTAGATTATGAATTATAAGTTATGATTGATGATAGCATGTGAAAAATTATCTATTATGGACTTGTGGATTAATAATAATGTTTATCAAGTGATGATTTTCCTTTGGGATAAGTCAAATTTTAGGGGCGACTTTGTCGAAATTTTTGTGGATATTGGGTAGTTCGAAGTGTAAAAGGCCAACATAATATTATATACGTAGGTGTAGCATATATGGTATTATGTGCCGGTCGTGACGTCACTTTTACGAAGTGGGTTGCGACAATGTTAATATCAGAGCCTATAATTTTAAAAGCTTTAAAAAGATAAAAGTTTTATATGATGTTATATTTGCTTATATGAATATTTATATTAATAGCTATTTTAAGCTAACAAGTACCATGAATTTTGATCTTGATAAAGTTTTATTTGATTGTGAATTTAAGTGCTGAAAGGAAAAAAAAAAAAAAGCAAGATCAGCCATGGATCCTAATGAAAAGTTGAACCAGACACTGGAAGTTATACTTGCCTCACACCAACAACAACAGGCACTTCTAGGAGGTCTTGATCTTGAAACTGTAGAAAGATGGATGAACATGATAGAAACTATCTGTAACGATATGCAAACTTCAAATGTAGAAAAGGTGAAACTGGTTATATTCAAATTGGCTGATAAAGCAGATGACTAGTAGAGATGAATGGCCACTAGAGGTGTTGAGGTTAAGACATGGACTAAGTTCAAAGAGTTTTTTTTATGAACAGTTCTATCCTAGGTGTGAGAAAGGTAAGAAGAGAAATGAATTTACGTATTTCACATAGGAAGTATGACAGGTAGAGAGTATGAGCAAAAGTTCAATCAATTAGCTTTATTTGCTTTGAAGATGGTAACCACAAACGAGCTTTGGATGCAGTGGATTAGAGACGGGTATTGTGATCAGATCCGTGAGGGATTAGCTTTAGTAGGGGTACGAACATACGAGCAAGCAACCAGATAGGCTGGAGATTTTGAGACCGCCCAAGCTAATGCTAGGATGAAGAGATCCGCTGCTACGGGGATGATGATAACTTCGCCAACGACAGTGCATGCATCAGTAGGACAAATGAGTCCAGCAATGGCAGGGAGGCCATTTTATCAGAAGAGAAGGCCAGTACCAAACAAGAAGTCTAGATATAGTGGTCAAGGTAGCAGAATGGAGACATCTACAGCTCCGGTTATGATAGGGGCGACACCACCACCAGCATCACATACGGTAGGGAGAGATGTACAACAGTCAAGGAGACCACAGCAATAGACTGGGAGCAGACCTTATATAACAGTAGGAGGTACAGGGTCTCAAGTTTCATCTTCTGCTTCTGGATTAGGTAGACCACCATTTACTTGCTTTAGGTGTGGGATGCCAGGACATATAGCTTTTCAGTGCCCACAGTCTACACCCCAAAGACCTACTATCCAAGGAGGTGGAATTGCAGCGGGGATACATGAATAGGCTAGAGCAATAACAGAGCCTGATCCTGATTCCAACAAATAGCTCATTGAAGGTATTATTGATATCTGTAATACTCCTATGTATGTTTTGATAGATACTGGATCGATTTTATCATTTATTGCTAGACATATGGTAGATAGATTGCATTTGTCACCTGTTAGGACTAGGACACCTTGATTTTGAGTACAATAGCTGGGGAAAGAATATATCCAAACATGGTGTATAAAGATTGTGTGGCAAAATATGACCGTCATGAAATGATTGTGAATCTTAGAGTTCTAAAATTTCAAGAGTTTGCTGTTATTCTAGGCATGGATTGGTTGGCAGTATCATGCATATGTTGATTGCTTTTTAAAAAGAGTAGTCTTTTAGATACCAGGTCAACCCTCATTTGTATATAGAGGTATGGCATCTTCACAACTTCCTACTCGAGGTTGTATGGCTATTAATGAAGAAGTAGGAATGTTGGTTGGTATGTGTCCAATGGTGGAAAAGGCAAAAGGCATATAGTTAACTGATACAGTGTTGTCAAGGCGGTAAGGCGGTTAAAGACGATAAGCTTCCATAAGGCGAGGCGGGGCCTAGGAGGTCCTTAAAATAATTATTTAAAGGTCCTTGAAGAATTATTTATTTATTTATTGGTCCCTCACTCAATATATATATATATTCACATACATACATTTCCTTGAAAAATTGTTTAATACTTTTTTATAATTTTATTTATTTATAATTTACATTTAATTAATTAATGATATATAAATTATAAAATTATAAATATTGACATATTAGATAATACATTATGATAAACTCATGATCATCATAAGTTCACATACTTCATATTCATAACATTCCAAAAAGAAGAGCTAATTGCTCTCTCTCTCTCTCGGAGAGACGTAGAGAGAGGACATACTTAAAGAGAGAATGAGAGACGTAGAAAGAGAGACAGAAGAGAGACGTAGATAGAGAGAGAAGAGAGACGCAGGCAAAAAGTGAGAAGAGAAACATAAAAAGATAGAGAGAAAGGGAGCAGAGAAAGAGGGAGGGACGCAAAAAGAGAGAGAAGGAGAGATGCAAAAAGAAAGAGAGGGAAAGGGAGAGAACAGAGAGAAAGGGAGAGAGATGCATAGTGAAATGGAGAGACTCGCCAGAATCGCTCATCAAAGAAGATGTCGGTGTTGCTTGCCGGAGTGTCAGAGATGATTGACGGAGTCTCGGAGATGATCGTCAGAGCTAGTTCGAGTCATTTGACTTGGAGAAGTTTGAGCACGAAGTTATTAGATTTATGTTAAAATTTAAAAATAAATAAATAAATAACTAATTAAAAGTCCTATTATTTAAAAATTTATAGAGAAGCGCCCCCAACGCCTAGGCGGTGGCCTAGGCTTTGAGGGGACCTGAACGCCTAGGCGGCGCCTTGACAACACTGAACTGATATTCTTGTAGTTTATGAATATCCTGACGTGTTTCCAGATGATTTGCGAGGTTACCACAAAAACGGGGGATAGATTTTATTATTGAATTAATGTCTAGTACTAAGCCTATTTCCATTCCTCCACATCGAATGGCACCGAAAGAGTTGCAAAAACTTAAAGTGCAACTAGATGAGTTGATGACCAAAGGGTTTATGAACCCAAGTATGTCACCTTGGGGAGCACCTGTATTGTTTGTAAAGAAAAATGATGGAAGCTTACGGTTGTGTATTGATTATCGTCAATTGAACAAGGTGGCTATAAAGAATAAATATCCTTCACCATGCATTGATGATTTATTTGATCAGTTGAATGGTGCCAAATTCTTTTCTAAAATTGATTTGAGTTTTGGGTATCATCAGTTAAAGATTCGAGAAGAAGATGTGCCAAAGACTGCTTTTAGAACCAAATATGATCATTATGAATTTCTTGTGATGTCTTTTGGGTTAACTAATGCTTCTGTTATGTTCATGGATTTAACGCAAAAAGTATTTAAGCCATATCTTGATCATTTCACTATTGTGTTTATTAATGGTATCATCATATATTCCAAGACTTGAAAAGATCACGATCAACATCTCTATATCACTCTGAAGACTTTGAGAGAGCATACATTATATGCTAAATTCAGTAAATGTGAGCTTTGGCTAGATGAGGTAAAATTTTTGGGTCATGTAGTAAGTGCAGAGGGTGTTTCAGTTGATTATGCTAAGGTTGAGGCTATTATCAATTGGCCAAGACCAACTACAGTGACTGAGATTCGTAGTTTTCTAGGTCTAGCTGGCTATTATAAAAAGTTTGTAGAGAGTTTTTTCTAAATTAGCCGCTCTACTCACAAAGTTGACTCAAAAAAATGTACTATTCATGTGAACCTCAGCTTGTGAAGATGCTTTCACAAAGAAGAAATTGACTACAACTCCAATTTTAGTACTTCCACATCTTGGAAAAGAGTTAGTAATATATACAACAAATGCAGCACTGGCAAGTTTGGGAGGTGTGTTGATGCAGGAGGGTTGAGTGATTGTTTATGCATCTAGACAGCTAAAGGTGCATGAGAAAAATTATCCGGTGCATGATCTAGAGTTAGCAGTAGTAGTTTTTGTGTTGAAACTATGGAGACATTATCTATATGGAGAAAGGTTTACACTGTATTCTAGTCATAAGAGTTTGAAATATCTGTATGACCAAAGAGAGCTGAATATGAGGCAGCGTAAATGGTTGGAATTCCTGAAAGATTATGATTTCACCTTGGAATATCATCTTGGAAAAGCCAATGTTGTAGCAAATGCACTGAGTAGAAACGAGTAGAGACTAGTGTGGTAGCTTTCCAGATAGCCCAAGAATGGCTACTTTTACAGAGAGTGACTATGATGAGTATTCTCTCTGTAGAGACACATGTTGATATTTGTGCTCAGATGCATAAGCAGCTGACAGACTCTCATATTCAGAAGATCAGGGAGTTATAGCAGCATGAACCTGATCTGGTGATGTATGAAACTTGGGTTGACAGTGTAGACAGAGTTGACTGGCAGAAAGACTCTGATGATGTGTTGCATTATCAAGGAAGGTTATGGATACCTGTTGATAGGGAGTTAAGGGCAGCATTATTGGAAAGGTACACAAATCTCAGTATACTATTCATCAAAGATCTACTAAAATGTACCATGATATGAAGAGGACAATTTAGTGGCATGGGATGAAAAATGATGTAGCCAAGTATGTGCAGAAATGTAGTGTGTGCCAACTGCCAACAAGTAAAAGCTGAGCATTAAAGACCTGGAGGTCATATGCAACTCTTACCCATTACAGAGTGGAAATGAGAGCATATTACTATGTATTTTATTACAGGACTGCCTAGATCTCATGATAGATATGATGTCATTTAGGTTATTATTGATGGGTTGACTACGTTTGCGCATTTTCTTCCGATGAACACCAGATACTCGATAGACCGATTGAGCAAGTTGTTATATATTCCAGAGATTGTGAGATTGCATGGTGTGCCTGTATCTATTGTGTCGAATAGAGATCCGTAGTTTACATCAAGATTTTGGCAGGTTATGTACTCTCAATTTGGTACCCATCTCCGTCTTAGCACAGCATTTCACCCACAGACCGATGGTCAAACTGAGAGGGTGATTCAGATATTAGAGGATATGCTCAGATCGTGTATATTAGAGTTTGGTAGGACTTGGAGTGAATATTTATCTCTGTGTGAGTTTGTTTATAATAACAACTCTCAGGCTAGTAATGCCATGACACTATATGAGGCCTTATATGGTGACACTATATGAGGCCTTATATGGTCGACCATGCAGATCTTCAACTTGCTGGTATAAAGTTGGGGAATCACAATTGTTGGGGCTAGAAGTCATTGCAGATCACATAAAAAAGATTAAACAGATTAGACAAAATTTAAAGAAAGCCTCAAATCGACAAAAGAGTTATTTTGATCATCGTCACAAACCTTTGGAATTTGCAGTGGGTAACCAGGTACTATTGAAGGTTTCCCCTCAAAAAGGTTAGATGAAATTTGAAGTGAAAGGGAAATTCGCTCCATGCTTTGTACAACCATTCGAGATTTTAGAAAAGATTGGTCCAGTTGCGTACAAACTTGCTCTACCTCCTCAGTTGGCCAATGGTCATAATGTTTTTCATGTGTCTATGTTAAGAAAATATTATTTAGATCCAATACATGTTTTAAAATTAACACAAATACAAGTTGTGGAGGATATTACTTATGAGGGAAAGCCTATTCAGATCATAGCTAGAAGAGTACAGAAGCTACGGAACAAAGAGATTCCATTAGTCAGAGTCAAATGGCAATTTCATGATAATGAAGACCAAACCTGGAAGTATGAAGATAAGATGCGGAAGCAATTTTTAGATCTTTTCACTACTTAAGGTACGTTCCCTTAATTTAAATTTCGAGGACAAAATTCCTTAAGTTGGGGAGATTTGTAACACTCCATATTTTACTTTGAAACGTAAATTAATTCAAATAAAAATAAATGTGTATAAATACACGTATTTGTACACATTACAGTGTACATATGTGAAATGATATATATGTATTAAAAAATATACGTTACGTGTATAAATTAATTAAATTAAATTATTTATTAAAAAATAATTAGTGTGTATAAAAAAGATATAATATGTATATAATAAAGTTGTTCAATATATATATATATATATATATGTAGTCATAATCTTTCTGCATATGTATGTATGTATGTATGTATGTTAGCGCCACAAATAAAATCAAATTATAATATATTATATACATATCATGTGGGACGGATTCACTCTCACCATCAACTTCTGTTTTTTTTAATTTTATTTTGCATCTCCAGCACGATAGAACAAAAGGAAAGAAACGAAACGGAAAGAAGAGGGAGAAAAAAAAGAAATTCGACTATTTCTCGATAGATTCGACGCGTAGGTATGCCTTTTTTCAATTTTTGTTATAAAAATGCTAAATAAGCCGAATACTATGATCCTAGGAATCTAGTTTTTACTGTAGGGGTTGTTTTATAGTAGTACCCAAAAATTGGGTATTACTCCACTGTGAGTATAACTCAGTAAAAATTATACCAATACACTCCTGGTAATACGTAGATCTTAGATATGTAGTTAGTTTTTGTTCGTTCGTCCTATAGAGGCCGGAATAAAAACCCAGAGTTGAATAACTTTAGGGGGGGCTTTTGGGTATGTTAAAGCCTAATAAAATTTTGATCGGATCCCACAGGAATGTAAAGAACAAAAATTTGTACCTATCGACACCAAATTCATGAATTTTGAATATCAAATGAATTTTTTGTGAATGATTGGTCAATTGGGTTATTTGTGAAAATTAGTAAAAATATATTTTGGAAGCTTATTTATTTTATTTTCCGCTATAAAAATATGGCATATCAACAGGAAATTAATTTTAAAAGTTATTGAGAATATTCGTGTTAATGT
>JAJIYU010021255.1:0-10098 GCA_030144865.1 Tinospora cordifolia | reverse complement strand
CTGCTCCACATGTCTCTTACTTCTAAGTTCCACTCATGTAAATTTCCCTATTTCACCCTTTCGAATCTTTACATATAATTTTATTTTACCCAAATTCTTCTAATTACAACTTTTTTTAATATATTTTAACAAAAACTAAGAATATTAGTTATACTAAGAATTTTGAGCGCTGCACATTCCGACGTCTACTAAAGATATAGAGAAGTATCTAAGGATAACTTTAGCATTAAAAAGTATAAAATGAATCCAAGCTGCATTGGTGAGAAAAGACAATACCTTCTTAATAATTACAGGAGAATTTCCAATGGGATCAACATCTGTCACAGGACCCTTCCCCTCTGGGTAAAATTTCCTTATAATTTTTTCATTTTGAGCAGGCTTAATGTAGAAAAATGGGAATGCTACAGGGTATCCCCCCTGTGCCAAGTTGGGCAGAGGATTTACAAAAATATGATCAGGCTCAGCCATCAGTATATATCTGCATTTGTTGCAAAAAATCCATAAACTTTCAAATATTTTGAAGAAATAAAGTTAAGAAACATCAATCCTTAACATAAAAGAAAACTCACTCCTCATCGATTGTTGCTTTCTCCAGCCACTGCACAAATGCCCATGGTCTATTTAAAACAACATACCCCTGAAAAAAAATAATAATGAATAGAACATAAAAAAAATACATTAATCCAAACAATGATACAAACATAATAAAATTTTATGGAAAGAGAGAACAGATGATAGTGTTTAGCAACCCAAAATTGATGACAGCTTGAAAAAGCCCACGACCTGCTTTTTTTTTAAAGGAAAAAAAGACCAAAAACTTGAGCAAAGAAAAGTACTTTGAGTCAAAAATAAAACATCTAGTGTCCTATGACTAATAATAATAAATATCACTGTGGATAGCAATTTGGTTCCTTTTCATCAGTAACTCCTTTAGATTTATGCCTAAAATAGCAACATTATTCATTTCAATTTTTCTTTTTTATTCAGCAGTTGATGGAAAGTTTCAGAAAGAGTATATATAGATACAAGGACTTATTGACTGAGAGTAAATATATGGTTGGGGTACCTAGAAAATTCATTGCAGGGATTTTTAGAAACAAACAATTCAAATACACGTATTGAGTTAATTACAGTCTGATCACTAACTTTAGAATCAAAAGTATAAAAAAGTAACTCTGCAAATGAAGGTTTACACTACAGATCAACTCCAACTCAAATGCATGAGTTGACCAGGTCTGTAACAATTGAAGTTTCACCATATATGTTAATTATTAATGATATTCTTTTTTTTTTTTAACAATAACACCATCAAGAAGGTAAATCCAAGGTAGACCTTAAATGGATTTTGTGCAATCAAAATATGATAAGCCAAACAAAAACATGGATTATAAAATGCAGATTTGGCAAATATAAGAGAAGTAATGAAGAGTATTTAAGAGGGATCAACAAGAGATACTTCAAATTGCTCAGTTCAATTGTTCATAAAGTAGAAGATATTCAGTAGATTATTCATCATAGAATTAGAGCACAATGGAAAAAGTGGAGAGGCGTACCAAGATTTTTTTTTTTTTTTAAATAAGTGTATAGCAATTGAACATGAGAGAAATGTTAAGAATCATAAGAAGAATCATTTGTAGAACGAGAGTTAATTAGATGACAAAGTTCAGAGTGAAGAACAGCGCACCATAAAAGCTAAATTGGACATAAAAGTATTTTTCCAATATATTGAACATACTTAAAGAGAAGACGAAGGAAATTCAATTTAAGTTGTACCTGCCTTACTAAGGAAAATCACTTTCATTGTTATAAATAAAATCAAATATCAAAGAAATTCGAGCAAATTTTTTTTATTTGTTTCTTTACTTGTTTTGATTATTAATTTTGTGCATATGAGAGAGGGAACAAAGAAACAAATATATTATTGAGCAAAATAAGAGCATAGAAGAACTGAGGGAGGAGAACCAAAAACCCTCACAGCTAGAGCAACAAACCAGATGAACTTCATTTGTGTAATTTAGCTAAAGTAATGAGGAGAAGGTTTTATCTTGTTATTTCCTGAAGTAATGGTTTCATTCTGTGAGGAGAAAGTCTCAAACAACCAAACCATATAAAGAATCCATAGCTATAAAATACACAAGAAAAAAGGAATGATTCTTACTGCGGAAGAGTTCTCACCCGATCCAGGCCTGCAGGAAGAGGATCAACCACAAAAGTGGGTATCTCATCCATTAGGTTGTCAGGACTACCTGAGTGAAGAACCCTAGTGAATCCTCCCATATCTGATCCTGGCAAATCCTTAACTCTTTTGTACCAATAATACATGATGCGACACTGCCATTTGCTGTAAGGAGCATCAGTTGCAGTGAGGGCAACGTGGAAAAGTGAATTAGAATTCCTCATTGTTTTCCCATTTTCAAGTATTCGAATCGTTGCATCATATGGCTTCCGCAATGGCATGCCATCTAAGCCATCAGACTCCCATTCCCCTTGACCTCTGTTGTGAAATACCATGGTAATTAAGTTGTAAGTAGCAAAGAAGAATCCTAGGGTTAATATAACCAGTAATAGAGGCGACCCCCGCCCCATGCTTCACCTTCCAATCTTGACAAGTATATCACTTCTTCTTCATTAATCAACCCCACCCAACTCTCACATCTAGAATTGCTACCAGATACACGGTCATTGGGACAAAAAATGTGTCCAATTAATGGCACCAACAATCACAATCTTCATGCAAACCCAGTAAAATATAGAAAACAAAAACCTGTACCAACATGAACTCTCATGAGTAAACTTAAAAATCCAAGTACAGCAACATTAAAATGATAAATAAATAAAATTTAAAGACATACAAAATCTACGTTTGTTCGCATCAAACAACTAGAAAGACGAGAACCTCACCATAACGCAAATGAAATATATGTATATACCCTATAAAAAAAAGGAAGGAAAAATAAACTTCTGAGATTTCACTAAATCGCTCAACTCATGTAAGGAAATCAAAAGGGAAAGAACTATAATTCATAACTCATTAAAGTCATTTTTTCACCAAAGTAAGAAGACCCAGATCCAGAATTCTACAAAAAAATGACTAGAAGGGCAGAATTTGACTACCAGAGAACAGAACGAAAGATGCCTAGGAGGCCGTTTGGATCGATACGTAAAGACCTTAAACCGCCGTTCTTCTTCTTCTTCTTCTTCTTCTTCTTCTAAGCCGTTATGAATCAAATCGCCCAATAATGTTACAGAACTGATAGTACTTGAATAAGTGACAGGTATTTGGTTGAAAGAATCATTAGTGTTCACTCTCCAGTCCTGGATCGCAATTTAACTTTGTTTTTGGCTGGCGATCAAATAGAAATTGTTTTCTTTTTTTAGAAACTATGATTTTTTAAAGTATTCCAAATAAAAACTTTTTAATATATTATGGCCGTATCATTTTTGGTGTGAGGAGATCATTTTTTTTTTCTTATTTAAATACATTTTAAAAATAAGTATCATAAATTTCTTTTATTCCAAATCAGATAATGGGAAACTGTTTTAAAATAATAATATTAATTTATGAAAAATGTTATTTTTAAAGAAAGTTTGTCTTAGCTATCAAACGCCGCTACGAGGAGACTTATTTCATTGGAGTTTCTTTTGAGAAAAAAAAAAGTAAAAATAAAAATAAAAATAAAACGTAGAAAGCATTGCTTGAAGTTGAGTTCTGGTATAATCTACAATAATCCATCCCACTAAAGCACTGAGTTAGGCATTAATGATTTCTTTATTTTGCAAAAAGATTGAGGGAAATAGTTGGAGGGCCCAATGGTGGGGAAGACATGTCTTGGACTTTAAGGTTAGATTTGTTTTAGGAAAAATTATATTTTTGTATACAAAAAATTATAAAAATCTCCTATATATCAATTTTATACATTTAATAGAAACTTAAAACCAAAATTACCACAATCTTCATTGAAATCTTTCGTCAAAGAGAATCACACCACTTGAGATGAGAATTATGCAATTAAATAAAAATAGAAATAATATTTAGATTAGAAACAAAACATATATTGCAAAAATAGAAAAAAAAAACACAAAATAAGAGATTAGTGCGCATAGGGGTGTAATCGGGTTAGGCTAGGTAGACCAGACGCAACCTGACCTCCCCTTTTATAGGGGACCAACCTGACCCAGTATAACGTGATAAAATGGATAAGATATGACATAATTTCTTGTGAGAAATGCATAATAATCAAACATTTAATGAGCATGCAAAATATATAAGAAATCAATAGCTCATATAGCCCCTCCACAAAAGGTCGGACAACGAAGTCTATTGTGACCTTCACTTCCACAATGTCCACATTTAATCTTAACAAAAGGTTCTCGAATGTCTATCTTATTCCTCAATCATGAAGACCTCGGTCAACTAAATTTATGTTTTTTATCATAATTAGGTACCAAAGTATATTAGAAACTACATGCTGACCAATAAGTTTTGTGTAGTATGGGATGAAGCTCATAACATTTTAAGTATTGGTTAAAATGATACCAATGTTCGATGTATTAATCACAATCAAGGGAAGTATAATAACACGTTGCTCGTGCATGTGAACACAGAATTTCATAAAATTGTCATTTGTCATAACTACATAGACAATCTTGTAGTCTGACAACTTAATTATTTCATTCTTTGTGTGTAAGTGCATCTTATATCCAATGATAAGGAGTGTATAATGTATGTATTAGAAATTGTATACAAAAAGGGGCTCTAAATACACATAAAACCCAAAACGGGATTTGCACACTCTCCACATCATATGAGGATTAGAGGGTGAGAAAGTTGGATCAAAATCAAATACCACTAAGATAACAAGAAGGAATCCAAGGTAAACTCAAACACCTACTCTTCCCTATTAGTATGACATCTTCCCTATTCTTTCCACTTAAAAAAATCGACTCCCCTCCTATTTCCTGTCCTCTAGTCGACTTCCCTCCTCCATTGCAAGATCTTAGTAGTTCCAAGTCTCAATGAAAGAGAAATTGCATCAAAGTAAAGCACACATATCGATTTATAAGGTATTACTCCTTCACAACATCTTATTCTCTTTCTTTTTCCCTTCTTTTTATCTTTAGATGTTGATTTTGGTATTCTCCCCTCTAGCTAGACGTCCCCTTGTTCCAGCCATTGAAGAACATCACAAAAGGTTGATAGTGCACACATAAAACCATAACAATTCATTCTACTAGGTGTTACACTACACTATATTCACTATCATCTTTACCTTTTCTTTTCTTCTTCTTTCCAACCCTTGATGTGATCATTCTTTCTACCAAAAATTTTTAAAATATTTTCCTAATTCCATCATCAAAACAGAAACGTAAATTAGCCCAAAGAAAAGCCAAGAACTCTCTTTTGAAGCACACATCATCAACGAGATGTTTTGGGCAACAGTAGTAAGGTATAATGATCTTATTCCTTTCTTATGGTCACTTTTTGATTTTCAACAATGATCTTATGATTTAGAAGGTTAAAAGTCTATGAAAACATGAACGGTTGAAAGAAATAACATCTACATGGGAAAAAGGATCAAATATGTATGTATGTTCATGAAACTAGTAACTATGAATGATGCATGTGGAGATTAACAATATATATGGTAAAGTGATGTTAGTAAGGTGTTATTTGATGAAAAACCAGAGAGTAAGGTTGCTGGAAAATAATGAATATAGATGCATAAAATTCTGATTTTTAGGGCATGATGGTAAAGCATACAAACAAGGCATGTATGCATGATATAATTAGGGTATTGGCATGTTTAAGTGACAATTGAGTGTAATTACAAATTTGGTGAGAGTTCCACACATTTAGATGTCAAAAACCAGCAAGTAGGTTGCTGGAAAATGAGAATCTAAGTTACATGTAATGTTAATATTGGAATGTTATAAAATAGCACACCATAAGAACCGTATGCATGAAATAATTAGGATACATGCATGTTTAAGAGATGGTTAAACATGATTACTAATAAGGTGTTGTGTGATGCATATATGAATCAAAACCAGCAAGGTAACTTGCTGAAAATTGATGGTTAAATATGTTTAAGAGGCTAGAAATGGGTGTAAGACTTTAATTTGCATCAAATCTTGAGAATATTCGTCTAAGTCATGAAAACAACTATGATTTCATGCACATGATGAATGTTGGTCATGGCTGAATATTTAATGACTTCAGAGGGTTTTAAAAAGGTTTTAAAAGTAATTAGATAGTGAGTGTTCATAATTGAAAAAAAGGATAAGTTAAGTTCAATTATCGAACAAAGGGAATAGTGCGCATTGAATGCACTAAAAAGGTGAATTGTGCACTGTTTGTCATGTTTGTTAGAAATTAGTAAATTTATGGCTTAAAAATATTATATGATATTCAATTACTAAAAATAATTACCTTAAATATTTTAGATTGAGAAGTCACAACATTTGAGTTCATAGTGTTACAAGAGCAGAAGTTGAGGAAGTGCACTGACAGATGAAATTGGTTATCGTGCTCATTCGTATTATTTTAGTTTTAAATATAGAATATGATTGTATGCTTATTTGATTGAATACCTAGGAGCATGCTAGGGTATAATAATGTCATAATTATGATTGATTGATTTCATGCATGTATAATATGATAACTAATATGTTTTATTTGTTAAATAACATGAGTTATAATCGTGTGCATATTGAATTCATGTCTTCACAATATTTTTTGGTTATGTGTGGAAAGTAAAAGATATTGAGCATGCTAGAAACTTGATCTTGTTAAACACTTTAAGATCATTGTAATCAAGAACAAAATCACTTATCGGTTCAGTAAGTCACAATTAATCACTGTAAGTGTTCTCAAATTATTAAATTGACACTACTTTTGAAATGGAACAGTGGGTTGGACCTTAGTTCCTAGACATTGGATTATGGGCATGACCCTTCCTTGTCATTAGCGCTGGGCGCTCGTTGTTTTGATGAGAACACCGAGGATGGTCCTTTCGGTCTGAATGTCAACTGAAAAACAATTGAATTGCTTGAAAGGCCTAAAGTTTGATAAATGTATGCATATTTTGTGTTTTGACTTTAATAATGCTCGAAATGTATTGTGTATAATCCACTGGGCTCTTTGAGCTCACCCCATTTCTTATTTGTCAGGTACTCAGTAGTTGAGCACTGTCTTTGATGAGACGAAGTAAAGTGTAATTGGTGGTAGACCTCCTTGATGACGTTGTCTTAGTCATAAGTTTATTATTATCTTTAGTTAGGCAAGTAGTCAAAGAATCTTGCTTTATTTCATTTATTGAGTTGTTATTTAAAACAAGGTCATGAGGTCAGATGTTAATTTGATTATTAATGGGTTAAATTGAACAAATATGGCATTTCATGTTTTTAGTTATACATTGATTTGTTATTCATTTATTTACTCATATAATTTTGTGGGATGTAACTTGGTGGGACTAGGAGAATTATTATTGACGTGTAAAATAAGTAATATCCCTGTTCTCGATGATGTCATGTGACAAAAATGAATATGTGTGTCTATGTATCTCTAAGTATGAGATTAATGTAGAAATTGTGAATATTTTGGGAGCCGGGGTGTTACAAATAATGCTTGAGACGTATTGTATATGATCCATTGGGCTCTTTGAGCTCACCCCATTTCTTATGTTTTAGGTATCCAGTAGTTGAGCACTATCGTTGATGAGACGAAGTAGAGTGTAGTTAGTGGTAGACCTCTTTGATAAGGTTGTCTTAGTTATAAGTTCATTATTATCTTTAGTTAGACAAGTCGTTAAAGAATCTTCTTCTATTTCATTTACTGAGTTGTTATTTAAAACAAGGTAATGGGGTCAGATGTTAGTTTGATTATTATTGGGTTAAATTGAACAAATATAGCATCCCATGTTTTTAGTTATACATTTATTTGTTATTCATTTATTTACTTATATAATTTTGTGGGATGTAACTTGGTGGGACCAGAAAAATTATTATTGATGTGTGAAACAAATAATATTTCGGTTCTTGACAATGTCATGTGACAAAATATGAATATGTATGCATATGTATCTCTAAGAATGAGATCAATGTAGTAATTGTGAGTGTTTCAGGAATTAGGGTGTTACATTCATTGTAATAAACAATTCGAAGGTTTTGTACCTTTTGATTGAATTAATAATATTGAATTATTTTCTTAAGATACATTGTTTTCTTGTTGAAATATGTTTATGAGTTAATGTTACTCAGAAGATCCAGAGATTTAGGACTAAAATGAAAAGAATGAAATAAAGTAACGTCAGCCCGCCTCCCAACCAAGTGGTGCGGTCCACATGTGAAGATTCGAAGGAGGCGGGGTGTTATAGCCTATATATCTTGCCTTAACAAAAGTGTAAGTTCTGAGATATATCAAAAATGAAGGCATCCAACCTGAAATTAGAGTTGTATGCAATACATAGGCAGAAAGCAACTGACCAAGATCATTCAATACAATAAAGGTGAGCCCCACCCCCTTAATAGGTAAAAAAAATTCAGCCTAAGGCGGGGGAGTAAGAGCAAGAATAGCATGATGATGTTTTTACAACTAAAGTAGCTCAATGAGATTTTACAGCTACGTTATTGTAACACCCTGCCTCTCATACTCGAACCTAGGTCATCCGACAGTATTTTTCTTTAATATTGTTGGGCCACCGAGGAGGTGGGTCGCCCGGGAGGCGTGCCCGTGCTACATTAACCTTTTTCCTTTTATTTCTGTATCTCAAATTCTCGAGACTTCCTGTGTACATTGACTTGTGCACAATATAATTTGTAAACATAATAATGACATCATGAAATAAAATTTCCAATGTTATTAATTAATTCTAGATTCAAAGTGCATAAGATTTTGATTATTACAGCGGAATAACAAAATTTGAATTAAATAAACTTGGGCGAACATGCCCAAAATTAAAAAAAAATCCTAAGGAAAATAATCTAATAGTTCTCATGTAACCTTACCAATTAATTTCTTGAAATATTAAAAGAAGGGGTGAGTTTATGCACCTAGTGGATCATTCTAACATTTAAATCATTATTTCAAATTCAAACAAACCAAGCATGTTAAAAACTTTTATACATTAGGTGATTCAAACAGATTATTTATTTCCATTGACGTTAAGACCGAAAGGACTTCTGCCTTGATATCCCCTATTAGGCTTGGGATAATTACCGTCATCTGAAACCCTATCTCAGGTTGGAGTCTTTACTCGACTACCAACCCCTTCAGTGAGACCCCTACTCAGGTTGGGAACACCCACGGTAAACATTTGTCATCGTGCCAATACATGGTTATAGTTTTTATTAATCTCTTTTTAGTGACAAATAATACAATAATTTGATTAAAACATCACATATGATATGGATCATGGAACAACATTCATGGCATAGCTTAGACAGATCATGCATTATTCATGAATTCTAAATAATAATTATGGCATGTCATATCAAGGCAAACATGTATATAGATACCCAAATAATCATCTTAAAAATATAAGCACACATCCAAGATCTATTTAAATTAAATAATGAGGTAAAGTTAGGAATCGCTTCCACCTCAAGAACGCCTCCTTTTGAACTTCTGAGCTTCTCTCAGATCTTTCTTCTTGTTTGCAATAGATTTGTGTAGCACTCTGTTGCTACTACTCCGCTTGCTATTTAGAACAGTTCAAGAAAGAAAAGCAAACATTAAGTGTTAAAAGATAGGCAGAAAAAGTAAGAATGAACTCTGTTCAGTTCTTGCTGAAATGAAAAATTAATGAGAAGAGGAGGGGATTTATATAGAGTCTCCTAGGGTTAGATCTATCATTCTTGGGCATTTTTTGAATGTAAACTTTCCACTTTTCTCATATTTCACGCCTTCCTCGAGTTCCTTAGTTGTAAGTGTGATTTTAGGGTTTTTAGGGCTTTTTGGGATTTTTTTTGTTTTTTCGTATATTTTGGGGCCCATATTTTTTTTCTTTTTTTTTATTGGCCGCACAATTTCGTCGAATTCGTGCTCAATTTTTTTATGTTTTTCTTATATGATAAATATATATATATATATATATATAT
>JAJIYU010021254.1:0-10120 GCA_030144865.1 Tinospora cordifolia | reverse complement strand
TGAAACTAACAGATAAATGAGGAAAAGAAAAAGTAATATCCCCAGTTCTCAGATAGAAAGCAGGACTGACTGCACTCAGAAGAAATGACGTCTCAAGCCACGAGACCACCATGTCACTTATGACGTATGTGATAGAGAAAGAACGGGAGCTGGGGGTGTTACACTCTGTGTATTTTTCATTGGCTCGATTCGTAGGCTTAGTATAAGAGCTAGTGACGTAATCCCATAACTTTTTTCCTTTCAAAAAATTCTTCATAACTCCAATAAGAATAATTTCGTCCATCTAATCTAACACTAATAGATTGGAGAGAGTCATTGCATTCATCCGCCATAACAATAGATAGTGAAATTCAAACTCAAGTGAATAGTGAATCAAATCCAAAATACCAAAACAAAGAATCAATGGTTCACGGTTGTTCAATGATGGCAAGTGAACAATGGTGACCAGGAGGCACGATCGGTAAGGCGGCAGAATTTGGCGAGTCTGACGAGAAAAAAAGGCAACAAATAAGAAGAAAACTATGGCAATGAACAGTGATGGAACACCAAACAGAGAACAGAAATGAGCTGCAGAGAATAGAAATGACCACCAAACAGAAGAAAACTGCGGCGATGGATAGTGATGGAGCACCAAACAGAGAACAGAAATGAGCTGGAGAGAGGGTGAACAACAAGCAGAAGACGATACGCGGTGGGGATGAAGACTACTGTAATAGCAACAACAACAACTATGGAGCAAACAGCAGTCGCGGCACCGGGCAAAGGAGAGGCAAATTACAGCAGCAATGATTGGCAAACAGGGGTTGTGTTGCTAACAGAAATGGTTCGATACACACAAAGCAGAACGACAATGGCGCAGAATAGCCAAAGAGGGGTAGAAGAACGAACAGCCAAAGAGGGGCAGAAAAACGAATAGCCAAAGAACAAACAACAATAGCACAGTGGCGAATCAAACGGAGATGGAGCACCACGATCACCAAAACAGAAGAAATAAACAGGGGCGGTGAGAACAAGCAGATTGATGCAGGAAGAACAACCAGATTGCAAATGATGGACAAATTCTGTAACACCCGTAACTTTGTGATCATGCCACATCGCAAGTGGGCATAAAATAAAATAAACAAAATAAAATAATAAATTGAAAATCGAAATTAGTTAAATTAGCTAGAAAAAAAATTAAATAATATTCATACTCATAATAGAAGAGTTAAAGTGATTAAGGGATTACGTGATGGTATTATTATTAACATATAGAAACTTATAATAAAGTTAAACAAATAAAGTGATTAATCAATTAAAATCATAAGTAAATTAAATCAAATTTTTGGATATAATTAACAAATTAAGCATATACTAAAGTTTTATACAAATTAGCATTAGTTTATGGTTAATCAATTATCATGTGCTTATAATAGAGTTTAAACAAAATAAAATGATTAACAAACCAAAATTATAAAAAAAAAAAAACACATTTTTTGGATTTCGGTCAAAAAAAAAAAAAAAAATATATATATATATATATATATATATATATATATACATATACTGAAAATCCATAAAATTGAAGAATCGGTGCCAAACCAAATTTTTGTGGGTTTGGTCGGCAGATGAGAAGAACAACCTGGAAATTTCTGGGCAGTAGAGTGGGCGGTGATTCAGCTTCTTCTGGACGATTGAAATGTTATAAAACAGGGGTCGGCCATTGAAGATGGACGGAAGAAGAAGAAGCTGAAGAAGACGACCGACTGGAGAAGAAGAAGACTGAAGGAGAATCTGATTTTTTGGGTTTGAACGAACTAGAAATGAAGGGAAACGAACTGAATTTTCAGATTCTATGCTTCAAATTCTGGGTTGACACCAGAAAACAGAGGAAGGAAGAACAGGGGTGCGTTGCAGCTGTTGCTGCCATTGCAGCTGCTGCTGTTGTTACCACCGAACGAATAGGAGAAGAAGAAGAAATCAGACAGGGAAGGGATGCAGATGTCGTGGTGGTTGTGATACACATGGGACATGAAGACGTGGCAGTTGCTGCTACTGCTGGGGACAGAAACAGAGAAGACGAGCAACGGTGCTCTGTTTTTGGTTATCGTTGCTGCTGCTACGTTGAAAAAGGAGAGCGAGGAAGTGAGTGAATGGAGGAATTGCAGCAGAACGAATGAGGGAAGCTGCCACTGTTGGTGCCGTTACCACTGTAGCTGCTGCTACCAAATGAAGCAGAACTCCATGCAAGGAAGAGGAGCAGAAAACAGGGGCAATGTGAGCTGCTGCTGGACAAAGAGGAGATGATGGTTTGCTGCAGATGCTGTGTGATGAATGAGGTGCGTTATGTTGGTCCATGACAATGAAGACGGTGAGGTGTGTGAGTATGGGTGCAGCTACCATGAAACGAGAGCATGGAAGGAATGAGAGTTGGTGGCTGTCCGTGAGGCAGAAGAATGGGTTCTCAGTTTGTGTGTGTGTTTCTGTTGTGGGTTGGTGAATCACGAAACAGAAATCCACAGCTTGTGGTTGGTTGAGGACCGAACTGAAGAAACAAAACTTTGGATTTCTGGGTTTTGTGGCAGCAACTGGACGAGATTGAAGAGAAAGAAGATTTGGCGCATTTAGCTATGGAAAGGAGGGAACGACGAAACCACCAGCCAGTTGGTTCGTGCGTGAGGGTGCTGGCCATGGACGAGGAAGAAGAAGTGCAAAGACCAGCAACGTGCTAGTCTTAGGTGTGCTGCTAGTTTGGGTTGTGGAATGCTATTAAACGTGAATGGGAACAAAAATTGGTTGACTAAATTGCTATTTTTTATCGTGATTTGGGACAAGGTTGGTTGGGATGGTTATTGCTTTTGGATCGTGAAGATGGAGATGGAATGGTTGTTTGTGAGATGAGGGCTGCCGTGGTGTAGGGTGTGCGTGTGGGTTTGCAATGGCGGTGAAGAACAAAACACTTCCAACAGCTGATCCGTGATTTTGTGAGTTGGAGTGGTTGCTGTGTGCTTTGATTCAAGGTTTTATTGTGAGGAATCAAAACAAATAATCAAACGGGAATAGGAATCAAAACAAATAATCAAACGGGAACTTAAATTCAAAAAGATTTTTACAATTTTAGAGTACCGGATTGATTCAAAAGGAAAGCAAGGAGCCTTAAAGATCGGCGAAATTCTCATATGTATTATATAGATTTAAAATTCAAAATATTTGTTGAATAGTTCTAGATTAATAGAATTTTATTAAGAAATTGATTGAAATTGTTTGGCTTATTTGAATGATGTGTGATTCATGATGAATTATTTAGACTCATGTATAATCAATTCATAATATGATTGAATATAACATCTTGCATTTAGATTTACTTAAATTATGACATGCCTGAATAAGAAAATATGCATTTAGATCTCATTGTTTACTCATGCATCTTATCGTGTTAAATTACTTGTATAGTGGAATTATTTTCCTAGTGAATTGTGTGATGCTTGATGTGATTGAGATTATTTGTAAAACTAAAATAAGACGATGGTTTATTAAGAATCTAAGTACCGGTGCGATTGTCGAGCCGCAAGGCGGATCGTAGGTATTCTCACTCAGAGCTACCTGCGACAGCTCGAAGTCTTTGGGAGATGATACGAGCCATGGTAAGTACTCTCTCTTAGACTATGATACTGAGATTTGACTGATTTTAGATGGTACCAGTATCTGAGGCCTCTATGATTACGATTAGATTGGATCACAGGGAATACCGAGAGACATTTCAACCCTCTTCCGGTCTTAGACTCCGACTAAAACAAATGAATGTTTGAACGCCTAATGTTTGAAAGTGTTTGTAATGTTTTGAATTGAGTCTGTATAATGCATGTAATGTGTAGGATCGATCCACTGGGCTTTCGAGCTCACTCCCACTTTATTTTTCAGGTACATTTGGACAGAATGTGATAATGTACATTAGACGACTCACAGTTTCAGTGGATGCCTCGTTGGAAAGGTCGTCCGGGATAGGTGGTATTTGTTTAATTCTTCTAGAATGATTTCTCTTGTATTCATTTGATTTTAAATTCAGTTAACTAGATTGTAATTAATATTTTATTTTTAACATTTTTGGTTTGATTTCAAATTTTAAAGTATTTTCATTGCACTATTTAGGAATTTTGGTACTAAATTCGGTGAAGGTATTGGGAAATTATCTTGATCTACTATTTGGTATAGAACATCCATATAGTCTTTTACTTGAGAACGAATGATTATGAACTTAAGTTTGAAGAAAAAGATTTGACTGAACGAAATTTTTAAGTAGCGCCTTAATTTTCATCGGGAGACGATCCACATGTGAGATAACATGTGAACGGAGGTCCGGTCGAAAATTGGGGTATTACAAATTCAACGCAGAAGAAGCATGAACAGTGGTGATATGAGATCCTACTATTCATAATCGTGAACAGTAGCAGCAAGACGCAAAAGAGGGGCACCGAAAGAAGCAATGAGAGGCCCGATGATCAGCAAGCAAACAAGGTGACGGTCGCGAGCAACCGTAACACAACCGCCATACTGGCTCTGATACCATGATAGAAAGGAATCATTTTTATTAGGGCTACATAAAAGAATTAATAATAACAAAGACAAGGTTTGGCTTATATAGTCTTATGTCTAGAATAATAATTGACTAAGATACTCACACTAATATATTAGTCTAATAGAAGAGACCAATTGGAAGGTAATGCCGGAAGAAGAGGTGAGGCTCCTAGAGACCTTTTTGCCACCATTGATGTACTTCCAGACTCAGTACTGAAATGTGACAATAGCAACATTTTATACACTTGAAAAGTGTCTTATGTTAATGCAATCTTGGGAACAACAGTGAAGGTCCCAATGGTGGATGGGATAGTCGATCTGAAGATCCTTGCAAGGACTCAACCAAGCACTGCCCTCGTGATGGGTAAGAAAGGTGTGTTATTGTTCAATAAAAAAGCAATTTGAGAGGTGATCAGTTGATTTGTGTTCAAGTTGAGATCTCTAAACAGGTTGGTGAAGAGAGGAAGCACATTGAAGTGCTTGCTGACCTCAACAAGGCCAAAATTGCAAATGCAGGAAGATATTGGTCATTCCTACTAGGACAATTAGAGCTTTCGATTCACAGAGAAGGTCATGATGTTGAGCTCTTCTTCTCCTTGTAAGGGAAGTAAAGCTATGTTTTCGGAAAACAAGAAAAAACACAAAAAATATATATATATTGCTTTGTAATAGAGTGTTAGTTTGGGTACATATCATTGTTTATTTAAAAATAGTTGTCTGTCTCTTTTATTTATACAATATTAAGATAACATATAATAAATATTTGTATAATATATAAATTATTATTTATAAAACATAGTATTTTTATATTAAGTTTTTATTGATTACGTATTTTTGATATATATGTATGTATGTATGTATAGGAGCCCAAACAATTGTATATTTTCACTTATTTTAAAACTTTAATTTTACTTAAATACATAAATTTATTTTTATTTGTGGCTCATTTCCATATTGCGTCCTAAATAAAAAAAAGTAGAATTTCACAGTCGATGTGGTATGACGTTCTGTTCACCAATATCCCTAAGCAACAGCGGCAGTGACGAATGCGATAAGTAGCAACAGAGGGCGAGCAACAACGATGAGAGGGCAAACAGCAGTAGCAGGGGCTGAGCAAACGATGACAAGCGCAAGCAGCAACAGCAAGTGAAAGAGAAGCAACAAACGGCAGTGGATATGGTGAAATGGCAACAATAGTTGGTTTTAGTAGCAGTGGAAAGGTTGCAATTGTAATAGCGGATGAGCTACAGCGATAGTAGCAACAATGCACAACAACAATAGAAGGGGGCACCTAGAAACCAAGAGAGATATTTTTGTATTCTTTTTACTTCACCATGTAATACTTCAATAAAGTAATTTTATATTTTGATATATTCTCGAATGGGTGTCGATATGTTTCTATTATTATATTTTATCTTTGTGTATTCTTCTATTTTAGATGCAGGATTTTTTTTATAATTTTGTATACTATTTGTATACGTATTATATACCACTAGTATATATATACAATTTTATAAAATTATTCTCTTACAATGCAATCTCATGTCATCATTGATAACCGAATAAATGTATCATCTTCTCACTTGATATTTAATATTCAATAAAGTAATATTCAAATTTATCTCTAGCTTATTGAGTAGTATTTCAAGCAATGTCATAAAATTCAATGTTTTCAAAATTAGCATATCATTCACTTCAAAATGTTTATATCTTATTTCGTCAACTCATGCTCCACTGTGCTTAATTAAAATTGGTATAATATTCATTGATATTTGCAATTCATCCATACTTGTAAAATATATGAAACTTTTTGTTTCTTACATAATATAGTAATCGTATGCATGTAATATATCATTTGTATAGTACTAGTATACATTTCTTTTATATATTCAAATTGTGGTTATCTCCTAAACTCTTTCTATGAGACATTTTATTATACATATTCACTGCACGACATACATTCATAATTTCAAAAATATAGTGCAAAAGAGATTATACAAACTTTTAGAAGAACAATCATATTTATAATTACAATTTAGCTCAATCTACTTGTTCTTCTGGAACTATATTCTTTTATGTTAACAATTTTTCTACAATTACATGATTGAAGAATTTTAAATTTTGTGTTTTTAAAAAGAAATTGATAATCCAGTTCTTTTCTTCACTTGGCAAATGAACTACAATGAAAATAATAAAAATATCCTTTCCAAATTTGTTTATACTTTCCATTTTATACAAAATCATGTGACTATTAGAACCAAATATATCATTCTACCAATCTATGACCCTAACTCAACTTATCTCTAAATGGAGAATGTTTGGTGGTGGTTAAATATAGATACACCACACTAAGCCTACTCACTAGGGACAATACTCATGATGATCAAATACGGGCCGTGCCGGTATGTAATTTGATCTATTAATCATCTTTGCTTTGTTGAAGGCATGCCATAAATAGAATAATCGTACACATGCTCTTGAATTTAGGTTTGATATTTTATTTGAATCAAAGTCTATAAACATTGTAATTATGATTGTTCATAAATAAATAAACAATATTTATTATTTTTTTGTTTATTTAAATTCATTATTATATATTTGAGAATTCCTAAAATTTCTAGAATGTTACATCATGAATCTACTCGTACTTTCCATGTTGAAACAACTTGCGAATTTGTAGGCGAAGGTCACTGAGTGAATAAAGATTCCCTTATTTTGGTGGTCAACTTGCTTGGTTAATAAGCTATACTCAACCATGGTGTTGGCCCATCTTTAACTAAGCTCATTGTGCCTAATCCCCACTATGGGCCAACATGGCTTAGCCTAAGGCCTAAACTTCTACCTTGTTTAGCAGAACTAGCGTCATATAACTTCTGGAGTTTTGTCTTGTGTGCTTGATTTAGGTGAAATCGGCTCAACCTAGCTTGACACAGGTATTTGCGCTCTATTTCTTCCCTCAAACTATTAACTCTTTTTTCCTTTTCCTTTTATGGGCATGCAACACAAAATATCTTACAATAAAACACACGAAGATATGTACTGCCTAAAAATGCGTATGCTTTTAGAACCTACTTTCTACTTTTTCCCTAGTTCTCAATTTAGGGGCTGAAAAGGATGGGAGTGTTTCAGGGGCAACAACCAATCTTGTCCTCACTAGTCTGTTAGAGCTCACTAATAGCTCATAATAACTGACTACCTAGAGTGAATGAATAAGCAGAAGTTAGATAGTGGTGCGCCTTTCTTTCTTTTTTGTGCCCCCGTTTCGCTATTGTCGGGACCCCTTGCCTAGGGTGAATGGTGAACTAACCAGCACAGTGCCTTAACAAACCCACTCGCATGCTGAGCTTGCCAAAATACTGTTAAGCCTCCTTCACACCTTATACACAACATTATCAGAGTAATGACAAGATGTTTCGTTTCCATACATTTTCAGTATCTAGCCTATATCCTAATGTTTTATTTATGATTTACTGTGCCACCCAAGTTTTTGCCTAAGGTCTCTTTCCTAGACTTAGTGTTCAAGTCCTGGTTGAGAAGTTCTTTTGTCGAATTGTCAACCTTCGTCTACTCGCAATACCACCTTTGGCATCTCCTTTGAACTATAGTAAGCTCATCACCCTTAATTACCACCTCCTAGTTTTCTTTCGTAAGAAAATAAGTGTGTTCTTCAACTCCGACTACTCGTATGAGCTGGTGGGACAACCTCCAGATCGAATGGCGAGACTAAAGTTTAATTAGCAACCGTGCTTTTTAGAATAGAATAACCCGTCTTCCTTTCAATTTTTAGCTTTACTGAGACAAGACTTACCCATTATTAGCTCAATTCATAATCTTTATATCCAAACAAAACAGTTAAAAAACATATATTTCTTTTTGAAAAATAATTTTTCAAAACAATTTTAAATTTCCAAAACAGGAGGTAGGGATTTCTAAATTAATTCAAATTAAAGGTCTTACTTGACCAATCAATTTTTCCTAATCCTTGCCCAAGGCATCTATAGCCTACGCTCTGATACCACTTTTATGACACCCCGCCTCCCATGCCCAAGCCCACGTCATCCGACGGTATATTTTTCTTCCTCGATATTTTTGGGCTGCTTGAGAGGCGGACCCATGTTACGTTATCCCTATTCCATTTTGTTTTCCATATCCATGAGATATCACGTGCATATTAATCTATGTACAAATAATTTCTAAAAATCATTGACGCCATGAAATAAAATAAATCCTTTATTATTTAATAAAAAATTTCAAGAGTAATAATTCAACTTTCATTACAACAAAATGAGATAAATTTGGGCCCACAAGCCCTACAATGAGATTAAATAAAATTTTCTACATATTAAATTTACTCTCATGCAGCCTTGATAATTAAATTCCTGAAATATTAAAAATAAAGGATGAGTTATAAAGCCTAGTGAATCATCCCAAATATTAAATTTATTATTTCGACAAAATAAAACATGCATAACAAGCACTTACAAGGACTTAAATGATTAAAACAATTTATTGTTTTAGGTTTTCATTAAAGACCGAAAGGATACTCTCCAACATTGTCAATCCTTAGGGAAAGAGCTACTATACTGAACTTAAACTTACACAGTTAAGGTAGGATCAACTTCGAACCCTCTATTCCTCACAACCCTTAATTGGAATACTCACAGTTTCGTCTTTTTCTGCCAGAAAAATCTATATAAACCCCCCTCATTCTGAAAATTCATTCCAGCAAGAAAGAAAGAATTTCCTTGCTTACTCTTTTCTCTTCTCTTGTTCTTTAGCTGTTTTAGACAGCAAATATAGTAGTAGGAAAGGGAAAACCCTAGTTTCTGCATAACAGTAGTGAAGATCTACTGTTTGGTGCCTCTTTTGAAGCAATAGGAAGGTGGTTCTTATCAAAGCAGGTATAATCACTCTGCTCTAGTCTTTATTTAAGTTGGGAGGAATTGCTGTCCATTTTAATACGTATACGTAGTTACTGTTCATCTATACGGTACTGTTCATACGGTGTTGTTCACTATTACTATTTGGCACTGTTCATTTATACGGTACTGTTCATATGGTACTGTTCATGGACATCGATTAAATCACATTTTCGACACGTAGATTCCGAAGACTGTTGATCAAAGCCTCAAAACAAGCTGAGATAATACAACAAGGATTCAGAGAAATACTACTGAGGTGGAAGGGATTACTCTGCTCTCTAGTATTATTTGAATTTTAATGCTGAATATGTGATGTTTGTGTTGTTTGAATATCTAGAATTATGCGTGTTTATTGATTTATTGATGTGTGAAAGATTTACCTTTATTTTAAATTTATTTATGACCGAGAGAGTATGTTCTGTAGTTACGTCTTGTACGATCTTCTACATCAGAAATCGACAGTCATTGTTTTTACTTGATGAAAATATTGATTTATGTTGTCATGCTGATGTAATGTTTAATTATTGAAACATTTATGCTCTGTTCACAAAAAGAAGATTAATAAAGATTTTAACCACGTACCGGCGCGGGGACGAATGTCTTCGTGTGTGTTCCATGCAGAATTAGAACTGGTTGTCATTATT